>PVJH01025980.1:0-30746 GCA_004026705.1 Nesogale talazaci | reverse complement strand
CTTGAAACTTATAACAAGATGAATAATGACATATTGTACTAAGTGCAATAAGTTAATCACAAAATGACAATTGTATTTTACCACTGATAGGAAATACTTAGAATAGACAAATGCCTAGAGACTCAAGTTTATTAGTGTTACCAAGATCCTTAACAGAAAAGAGAACTTCATGCTTGGGGATGATGAGCATCTTTGAGAGGTAAGGGGAATATTTTGGAAATGAGTAATGGTAATGGTTGAACTGATTAATATAACTAATTTCACTAAACTTTTGAAGCATGTTAAAATGACAAATGACTTATTGCATATGTAATTACAATTAAGAATTAGTAGAAACATAAGTCTAGCAGTAGTGTCTAAGGTAGATTAAAAGGAAGGAGGGAAAACTGGAGAAAGGTAACCTAGTTCAAGAAAGAAATTAAGCAAACAAGTGCTTGTATTACAAATGATCAACCCTCAGACTACTAACTGAGAAGTTGGTGATTCCAGCTCAACAAGAGGCACCTTAGAGGAAAACCCTATAGAGTAGTTTCCTTCTGCACATGTGGGGTCCAGCTGAATTGGGATCAGTGCCATGGTAACTAGCATCAGCATGGAGGTGGGTCTGGAAATCAGAAGTGAAGGTAGAATTGATAGGACTTGACCAAGTTTGAGGAAATGTGCAGAATTGGCATCAATCTTTGATGGTTTTTCTGTCCTCAAGTAATAAAACTAAGCCTGAGTTTTTATGAGCACACTTTGGGAGGATCTGTTCTTGGTCTGTTGCTTCCAGGTTTTGACAGCTTTTGTTACAGACAGCTTTTATGATTTATGAACATTCAGGCAGCTTTATGCTCCCATTAATGATGCAAACTTAGAAACATATTATCTGAATAGTCAGGTTTGGGGAAAAATTCTCTTATCTCAATTAAGTCATTTTTCTACTGTTCTGTGAACAGACTTTTTGATTTTCATTATTAATTGCAAGTTTGTAGCTAAAGAATCCTGGTTACACATTACAAAAAAAATAAATGTGCTCCTCTTCTGGCAGGGGTTTCTTGATAAAGTTTACTTAAGTAAACAATACAGATACAGTACATATCGAGCATATTAATTGTGAAGTAGAAATGTGAAACTGGCAGAAGTGTCTCACCCTTCAGGAGTTTTCTGTTTTGAGGCAAATAGAATAACATACACAAAAAAAGTCTGTTGCTATTAGCAAAAAAATATGCAATTGATTTGGCTCTGACTCATGTGGGCATGAGAGAATGAAATGGGGACTAGCTCTGTGCCTTCAGCATGCTTGGTTGCTAATCAAATTGTGAACATCCAGAGGACTTTCAGAGGCTGCTCCTTATTCTTTCAGGGCATGCTCCCTATCCTGCCTTTGTTCAAAAGATTCACTGAAACCTATCCAGCATCAGAGCAGCACTCCAGCCCCCTCTAACAGGCTGGCAGCTTGTGCATTATGTTGTCTGGCCAGTTCATCAGTATTGAAATCAAGTCTCCTGTTGTTCACCCATCTTATTCAAATTATGATATAAGAATTCCATGACATTGCTTTGTAGTTTTTTCCTAATTGATATCCATTCAAAATTTTTTCAACTGCATCAATTAGTGTTTATTTCTTTTAAAAATATATAGATTTTATTGGCTCTTACAGCTCTTATACAGCATTCAATACATCGTTCGTATTAAGCACACTTGTACACATGTTGCCACATTCATTTCCAAACATTTTCTACTTGAGCCTCCAGCATAAGCTCTTCTTTCCCCCTTTCCTCTAGTATTTTTTTAATTCCAACTGCCCATATTTCCTCTCCTCATTCTCCTTCCCCATGAACTCCTAATAATTTACAAATTGTTACTACTCTTCATATAGTACACTGTCCAATGTGTCACCTCATACCCCCCACACCTGCATGGTCCACTCAAAAATTTTACGGACTACTTAAGGATAGGTTATGGTTTTTCAAGATACCAAACCAGGACAAATCTGAGAAAATGATTAATTTCATAATAGTATTTAATTTTATACTCAAATCCCTCCCAGAAACCCTATGTAGTTTGTTTACCCCCACCCCCACTTTTTTTTAACCAAAATCAAGCTAAAGTCAGTGCCAGTGAGCCCATTCTGATTCATAGACACTATACAGAATTTCTAAGGCTCCGTACATCTTTATGGGAACAGACCATCTCTTTTGAAGCAGCTAGTGAATTTGAACTGTGGGTGTTGTAGTTAGTCCTCCACAGCTTACCAGCACTGCCCAGGCTATTTGAAGTCCATAAGTTTTCGTATGCAATACTTGATTGCTATTGGGCAGTGTTTTCAGAGCATAGTCCCTCTACCACAAGTGCAAATTCCTTGTCTCCAGATGACTGATCTGTTTTGAGGGGTCACAGCTTTGCAAACAACCATGAGCAGTTCTTTGCATAATGCACCATCAGAGACTCAGGGGGTGTCCTTCTGTAGATGTATGTTAACAAGTTTCATTGCAAGATTCTGTTGCATATTTTCCTGCCATCTTGACTTTCTGTTTCAATAGCATGATAGAATCACATGGGGGAGCTGTTAAGATTGGCCCAAAGACATACCCCAGACCAGTTAAATTAGAATCTCTGGGTGTGAGACGCGAGTGTTAGCATTTTTACAGTTCTCATGGTGTTTCTCCAGCACAGAGAGTTTGAGATCCTTGAACCCAAAGCAATCTTCTTCCCCAGATTTAATGATGTTGACTTTTTGAAAAGCTCAGGCCAGTGTTCTGAAAGCAGAACATACAAGCTGTACTTGTTTGATTGTATGCCTACTTTTTTTCACTTATTGGAACTCTAATTTCAAAGAGAGGAAAGGAATACTTTTTTTCAAGCTTTCTTAAAATAGCTTAAGGCTTGACTATCCCTTTCGAGCAAAATAGATCATATTATAACCAACTCCTTGGGTAGTATTTTGTTTTTCTCCAACAAGCATATCTCCTCTCTGCTACCTCTTTGTTCCATCTTGCTAAAACAGATTATTACCACAGTGGCTTTCAATTCTGCTTTTTATTTCTGAGCTGATGTTTTCATGGAACATCTCTTCAGAATTTCACCCTTCTTCCTCTGCACTTTATCAGCTAGCTGCTGGTAGCCCAGACTATCCAATCCACTTTCCTCATTCTTCTATTTCAAGCTGTTTTATTAGCAGATTTCTTTTCAATATTTGACCATTCTGTGTGTGGAATGGCATCTTTGTTCTGCCCGATATTTGCTTGTTTTTTAGTTTTTTTCTCCTCAAGACTGTCAGGCCAGATTCACAATGATGCCAGCCTTGAAAACCATTTCTGTGACATCTATCCTGACAGTTACACCGAGTTACTTTATGTTTAGATTTGCAGGACAGCACCTGCTTACAGTTAATCTGCTTCTGCTTTCCAAAGCAATTGTCAAGACACAGATGACTGGCCTACTTTAATAACAACAACAACAACAACAACAACAATAATAACAGCAACAATCCAGGACATAGTAATTCCTCAGTACTATAGAATGCATGTCCCCAGCAAAATAAAAGAATACAAAGCATGCATTCTGCCAACTGCCATCCATTAAAAGAAAGGATGGGGACATAATACAAGAAAGAAATGAGTATACAAGAAGAAATGGGTGCCATCAGCAGCTATTAGTTAAAGAGAGAAAGGCCCAAACTGTCAAGTATTTTGAATGCAAAGAAAATTCACAAAGGTAAAATAGAGCCTTGTAAAATGTATCCTAAATGAACTCAACCAAGATTCATTGCAATCGAGTTCATTCCAACTTGTGGTGATGCAGTTGCCAGTGGACAGTGAGAGTCACAGCCTTGGAAGCTCAGAGGCAGGTCTAACCTGTCCCATGGCATTTCCAGGAACTGAAATCAACTTGACGGCAGTGACTCTGGATTCTGGTTAGTGTATATCTGCAGATTTGTGAAATGATTTGTAAACAGTACCACTACTATGAAAGATTCCACCTGATTTCAGTAAGAGGGGGTATGCAGTTCAATCTAGCTGAGGAAAACAATGGGTGTATATTTACCATATCTATAATTTACATATGCCTACCATATGTATCATTTATATCTATACATCATATAATATCTATGTATCTTCCATCTATCTATGTGTCATCAATGTTTTTCTCCTCCAGTTCTCAAAGCTGAGTGCCCAGAGGTGCTGTCTGACACACCTCCTCCTTCCATCATTCTTACATCAGAATGGCCCCTCCCATTCTGGAGAGTTCCCTTGCACTCTCCTTTTCTGGAGAATGACAATAATTCATTGTCAGGGCCCCACAGGCTCCACAGGCAAGGGTGCTGTTTGCAGGGCTTATCAAAGAAGCTAATGGAACACAGTACATGTGAGAAATCTTCAGAATAGAGTTGTTCAGTCAGGACCATTTCTTCTCTGCTCTGCCCATAGACAGGCCTCTCTGTCCCTCTGCTGCTTGCCCCTGTCTTGCTCAAGCAAAGTTACAAAGCTCTTTTGTGACTGCCAATAAATGACAAAAATACATGCTGCTTTTTACTAAGTCTCAATCTTTAGTGCCAGCTCCACAAGTCAGCAAACCCAGTTTTCCCAGTCAAGTACCCAGAGATACCCTACTCCACAAAGCAATTTCCTGTCCCCGACCACTCAGCTTTACTTGCTCTCTGCTCTGGGAAGTCCACTGCTTTGTCTCACTCTATAGCTGCTCTGTCTACTGTGGGTGCTCCTCTGAAACTTTTCTCTTGTCACAACTTGAACAGGGAGCGTCACTGTTCAGGGAACTCAGGGTTGAAAGGACACACTCTCCTTTTCACTTCTCTCTCTTGCCTGGTAGTGAAAACAGGTAGCGATGTTTCCTTTTATCCCAGCAGGAAGGCAGTCACAATGAACACTGTTAAAAATCCCATATAGTTGAATCAGATAATCCATCCTCCCCAACCTTATTAGCCAAATCAATCAAGAAAATGAAGATGGGAGTAGCACAGGCTGTGACTAAAAGATCCATATTAAATAATTCACTACACTGTGCAAGGAGTTTTGAAACAAATATTTGTCTATAGTACAGAAGCCCACCTCCTTGTCCATAGCTTCATGTTCTGTGGCTTCAGCTATTCTCGGTCAAGGCTAGCCAGCAAATATTCCAATTGTGTGCGGTTCTGAGTATCACAATGAAGTCTCTCCTACCCAAAGTCCGCTTCCTTCTCCTCCACTTGAAGGAAGGGCTGGCACACTCTGCCAGCCTCTGTAGAATTAGTGCTGCCAACACCCTGAGTAACTATCATGTGTATACATACAAGTATAGTGTGTATGTGACTTGATATTACCCAGAGTTCTGAGTTTGCAATAAAGGCGTTAAATGATATCCCACAGATAAGAAGAGACAGCTGGATTTCCCCTGGTCCTTAAAAACCTCACTGTAATGAACCTCCATTGTGATTGTGGTTGCAGCTCAGGTCGGCTGTAATTTATTGGGAGGTCAAGTGCAGCGGGTAGAAGAATTGCCAGGTCCTGTGTCATATGCACAGTCATTCACATTTTGTTAGTACACTGTTGCATCGATTGTGGAGTACCACCACACCCAAGGCAGTTATCTTCCAGCAGTATTCTGGAAAGCACTCTGCTGTGATCCCCAAGGTTTCATAGGCTCCTTTACAGAGGGAGGTCCCCAGGCCCTTCTGCTTAGTCTGTCGGATTCTGAAAGCTCTACTGAAATCCACCCACTTTGAGTGACCCTGATGATATTTGAAATACTTCTCACACAGCTTCTAGCATCACAGTAAAATGAAAATTACCACAGTGAAACATTTAAAATTTTAAAAGATATTTCTACATTTCAATAAGCAACATTAAAAGGTAATTTTTATAGGCAAAAATTCAATCACATATGAGACAGCCATAAATATATGCTAAAGATTTTACTTAAAACATTATTAATTAAGGAGCCACATAGTTATTACAGCAGGTTCAAAAGAGAAATCTAAGAAGTACATATTTATATGGATCAAAAGAAATGTGTGAATGGACATCATGGGAAAAGGGAAAGAAATCAATGGAACCTGCACAAGGAAGAATTTATTTGCATTTCTACAGACAAAATTTGTCTTGCATGGCTATCTGTTATTTACAATTTGGAAGCAATGTGATAGCTCAAGGGCCGTGGGAGACTAGAGTCAAATATCGCTTGCTCACTATGGCAGACAGACACGCAATCATCTTTTGCCAAATGCCGTTGCAGTAATCATACTGGGGTGGAGGTGGGAGGAGAGAAGCAAAAGATAGTGGACCTTTCCCACAAATTTTTTGAGGCCCCCTTCTATTTGTCAGAAACATTGTGGCTAACAAAATGAAGTATGTGCTTTTGGTCATTACCTCAACCTTGCCAATAGGTTAGTAGTCATGTCCTTGTAGTTACTGCAGAGAGGTCCGCTATGAAGACACCCAGTGTGGGGTCTGGCGCAGGGTGGAGGCTGGGAAACTTGTAGCTACTATTGTTGTTCTGGAGATGAATGGATAAAAGCAGGAATTCCTGGAATCCTGTTTGAGATTATAGCACACTATCCTGGTCACCTACTAGGTTAGGCATTGGGATGCTAATCACAATGTTTACTGTTCAAAACCACCAGCCACTCCACAAAAGCAGGGTGAAGGGTTTGGCTCACGTAAAGAATTTCAACCTCAGAAACCCAAAGAACTGGTTCTCCTCTGTCCTATAGAGTCGCTGTGAATGAGAATTGATTCAAAAGCAGTGACTTTATATAACTGGGGAAAGATCAGGTCCTGTCTCAGATAGTAAATGAGGTAATTGGTATAAAGTATCAGAATGGTGATTGGCCAATAAATGCTATTCTTTTTTTTTCTTCCATTGCTAGGCATTCAGCTGTGAGAACACTAGATTCCAAAATTCTACTTAGATTCTCTGTCCCCAAATCCGACAAACAGCTTAACCTACTACCGTAGACTGTGAATGTTGACATGTGTCTTCCAGTATTTGATAGTTATGATTTTGTAGGACTGTTCCATTTTAAAGTTCAAGGTAGTTCATCACATGCTGGATTCATATTGAAATCTGGATCGGTTCAGAGTGGTGCTTAAGTGACTATTTCTCTCTCTGACACTCCTTTTATTTTAGATGTCAGAGGAGTACTTGTCTTACTCTTCCAGCCAAATATGATCTATGCTAATGTTCAAGCTTCAACACTTGATATCTACTTAAACTGAACCTGAAAATAAATATTTTTGAGCTCTCTTGAGAAGCAAAACCAAGAAGGAAGAGGGGCATATGAAGCAAAGGAGTAGTTCTTGTGGTAAATGAGAGAAACAAGAGTGGAGGCAGGACAGTGGGGTAGAGGGATACTCAAGTTGCGAGGGAAGGCTTCTATGATAAAGGTGCAGGTAAGTTGAGAATGGGTCCACAAAGGGCTAGGAGACAATATCCAGAAAGAGCTAGGGAAAACATGTGGACTGAAGGAGAGGCAGGGAGGGCAATCACAAAGGTGGTTCTTAAGACATGATTGCTGGGGTGAAACTGGAGATTGAGGCAGGGATAGGATCTTGCAAGGCATGAAGAAAGCTGTGGGTTTTCGGTTATGTCAACAATTGACATTAAGCATCAGGCCATTAGCAACCCAATGGCATTAATTAGGATTGATTAGGGGAGGTGTTAGTTCAGTGGTAGGACTCTTACCTTCCATTTGGGAGACCTGGGTTTGATCTCTCTCCAAGGTTCCTCATTTGTAGCCACCCTCCATGTTATCACAATTCTTCACAATTTTCAGCAGAGCTCCCAGACTATGACAGACGAGGAAAAAAGACCTGGGGATCAACTTAAAAATAAATTTTTTAAAATTTATGATATCTAGAAACTCTAGCTATCACAGAGGTTAACATTAATAGGACTTACTAAGCACATAATAAGGGGCTTCATAAAGTCTGTGGAAAAATGAAATTACAAGAGAAAGGGAAAACAAATCGTGTTAAAATCTGACCTAGCTATATCTGCCTGAAGTCACTGAGGTACTCTGTTTGAGGGTAAGGCCGTTCATATCCCTCGTCAAGCATCCCAGGCAATTCAGTGGAGACTAATGCATTTGGGGCTTTCACTGTCATCTATAGCTTTTTACAAACCAAGGGCTTAGAATTTAGTTTCTAATACAACTCTCTCTTCTGGCCTTTAACTTTATTATTTACAATCCTTGATTTCATAGGCTAGTGTGCTGCTTCTATGTAGAACTGGCTGGCAAATCACCTAGATAGCTGCTTGTTTTAAGACACACTTTTAAGACACCAGAGGCCATTATTTCTTATAGCTGGGGACCACCTGCTTTCTTTATCACGCTTTGCTATAGCACCAGTATTCTGTGATCCCTTCATGAGGGTAAGTATGGCTTACAGTGAAGCTTGAGCTCAAAAGATGCAGAAACATCTGTTCTTCCCATTTTCATAGTGGCATTATCAGCTTTTTTGTAAGATAGTACAAGTAGCTTCCATAGACCTTTTGGTGTTTCTAATGATAACCAAACTCACTGCCATGGACTCAACACTGTCATAGGAAACTACTCTGGATTTCCTAGACAGTCACTCTTTACAGGTGTACAAAACCAAGTTTTTTCACCAAGGAGTTGTGAGTGGTTTCGAACTGTGGACCATGGAGATTGCATCCGAACAAATAGCCACAGCACCACCACGGGCCCTCATTATACTAGTCCATGGTATAGGATTTCAAATACTGCTGAGATGGTTTCTGTGTGGGTGGGTGTGGGGGCTGTTATTCATATATGTGTAAACTTTTTAGACTAAAATATTTGGGATGTTCACTTATACATATTTTAAAACTTTAGTAGCTCAATCTTGTTTCAGAAAACATTAAGGGCTAAACACAGGGCACTATTTCAATAACACTCCTTTGTTTTAGTAGACTAGGTATGCAGAAGAAATATGTGTCTTTAAAAGCTAAGAAAGTATGAAACTGCCAGTTTTTAAAGGACTGCATGACTTGAAGACACTGCCCATCTTTGTCTGGCTCTTTGTTTTTTTTTCTCTTGTGGCAAATAAGTTTATTTTTTAAAAATTCATGGGTTTTTGTTTGTTTTTCTGTTTCGCGTCACTGCCCTGGTGGAAATAGGAGGCCCAGCCTTGCTCCTGGAGAGCTGCTGCTGGATTTGAACTGCCAACCCTGTGGGCTGCAGTCCCTCACACAACCAAAACACCACCGGGGCACAGCCCAGTGTTGTTTTATTTTTTGAATAATTTTATTGGGGGTTCTTACAGCTATTATTACATTCTGTACATCATCTGTATCAAGCACTTTTGCACACATGTTGCCACATTCATTTCCAAACATAGTCCACTTGAGCCCTTGGTATATAAGCTCCTCTTAAAACAAAAACAAAAACAAAAAAAGCTCCTCTTCCCCCCCCCCCCACAGTTTTTTAGATGAATCATTTTATTGGGTACTCATACATCTCCCTTCACAATCCATACATATATCAATTGTATACAGATCTCATTTGCACACTTGTTGCCATCATCACCCTCAAAACATCTTCCCTCCACTTAGGCCCCCAATTCCACCTCTCCATATTTCCCAGTGGAGGGGAAATGGAGACAATGTTGACCAGCCCAGGGATAAGGGTATATCAATTGACCCAAAATTAGAGACAAGGTGGATGAGAGAAGTCCAGTAGGGATTGATTAAAGGTAATGTAGCAGAGAGAAAAGGAAACCCAAAGGAGGCTGAGTATGATAATGGGACAAGAGGGAAGTGAAAGGAAATAGAGGAAAAAACTGGGGGTAAAGGGCATTTACAGAGGTTTAAATACAGGCATGTACATAGGTGCATATATCTATATGTAACAATGGGGGAAGAGATCAATGAACTTATACACATAGGCTTAGTAGTAGAAGAGCAGGTGGGCATTGGACCTCCACTCAAGTACTTCCTAAATGCAAGAACACTTTGTTCTATTAAATTGGCATTCCATGATGCTCACCTTCCCTACCAGACCACTGAAGACAAATGTGTGCCTAAACAAGGGTGGTGAAGAAAGCTGATGGTACCTGGATATCAAAAGATGTAGTGTCTTGGGTCTTAAAGGCTTGAGACAAGCGGCCATCCAGTTCAGAAGCTACAAAGCCCACATGGATGAAGCACACCAGCGTGTGGACCATGAGTTCTCAAAGGGATCAGTTATCTGGGTTTAAGAATGAAAAACCATAACACTGCATGCTCGCTTTCCTGATATGATCACTGATGACAAATGTGTGCATAAGCAAATGAGGTGAAGAAAGCTGATGGTGCCTGACTATGAAAAGATATAGCGTCTGGGGTCTTAAAGGCTTGAGTAAACAAGCGGCCATCCAGCTCAGGAGCAACAAAGCCCACATGGAAGAAGCACACCAGCCTGCATGACCACGAGATGTTGAAGGGATCCAGTGTCAGGCATCAAAGAACTAAAATTATATCATTATATATAGGGGGGAGTACAGATTTGTGACCCAAAGCCCAACAATAGGTGAAGTGACATCCTCTTACAGAGGGGTTGCAGGGAGGAGATGAGCCAGGTAAAGTACAGTGTAGTAACAATGAAATATACCTCTTTCCTCTAGTTCTCAAATGCTTTCTCACACCCACTATCATGCTCCCAGTTCTGCCAGACAAGTCCAACTAGAAGAGGGGATGTGCACTGGAGTTGGAAACATGGGTAATTTAGGATAGAAATTCCCTCAGGACAAGTGTTGGGAGTGGTGATCCTGGGAGGGTGGAGGAATGGTGGAGTAGAAAGGGGGAATTAATTTCCGGGATCTACATATAACCTCCTCTCTGGGGAATGACCAACAGGGAAGTGAGTGAAGGGACACATTGGACAGGGTATGATATGAAATAGCTCTTTGTCCTTTTAGCAGTGATCACAAATAATATTGATCTTTTTGTGACTGACTAACTTCACTCAGCATAATGTTATCTGGGTTCACGCATGTCATGATTCATGATTGTGCCTGTTTTTTTTAACAATGCATATTATTTCTTTGTATGTTTGTAGAATAGGGGTCCTGTATTCATTCTTCTACTGATTGGCTTTTAGGCCACTTCTAACTTCTTGCTATTGTGAACCGCACTTGGGAATGCACACATCTCTTCTGTTTCTTAAGTCTTTAGGGTGTATGCTTACTGCAATATGAGAGGCATTACCAAATCATATGAGATTTTCACTCCCAGTTGTTTTAGGTAGCACCATATCACTTCCCACAATGGTTGTACATGTTTATAGACCCATAGGCAGTGTATGATGGTTCCAATGTCTCATTTCTTCTCCAGAATGTTCTTTTTCTGTTTTTAAAACTGGGATGTCATTGCTAGCATAAGGTGATATCATTGTCTTGTTTTGCATCTCCAGCATGGTTAGTGACTGAGCATATTTTTGTGCATTTCTTATCCACTTGAAAATATTTTTCAGGAACTCTATGTGGCAGTCATTTAATGTGCTGTCAATTTGAGGATTAAGAGTGTATGGGTGGCACCAGAGGGCAGTGATGCCCCCACCCTCCAAAAAAAAGTGTATGGGTGGAGTCTAGCCTGTCAATCTGCAGGTAACCAATGAGACTTCTGTGTGGGCATGGCCTTCTCCTAAGAATTCTGGGAAATGTGGTAATTCCTTCTTGGAAGGGGGAAACACTCACTCACTCACTTAGTGACTCAACTGACAACGTTATCTCCCTGCAAACCATTCCAGAAGAGAAGTCACATAGACCTACGCTGATGCAGCAAGAAACCTGGACCCAGAGAAGCCACGTGGAGACTTCTGCCTGCACTGAGATACTTACAACACCACTGACTCCAAAGACTTTCTACCCACTGACTTGTGATCATCCTGCATTTGGTATCATTGCATATGTTTCATGAGTCTGAAGGACTTTGAAGGTTTTTGTCAGACATATGGGCTAATATTGGACTTTTGGAATTGATCTGGACTGGGTCGGTTGGGATGCTTTCTTGATGTTCATTTCCTCTTGCATATAAACCTCTCCCTTATATACATATGCATGTTTATGGATTTGTTTCTCTAGCTTACCTGGGCTAACACACTCTGTTTAAGTCTTTTGCTCACTTTTTGATTGTATCACTTGTTAATTTTTGTTGCAATATTGCAGTGGTCTATAGGTGTTAGAATCATTGCTGAATTTCCTTGTCCCCATTTTGTGGGTTCTCTTTTTATTCTTCTTCCTTTTTGTATTGGTTGGCCTAGCCTGTTTTTGCAGAGTGTACACCAAGTCCACAGTTCCCAAGAACACAGTGTAGAGTCACTCGTTATAATTTTCAGGTTGTACAACCATCCTCACCTGTTTTTCCTGAGGTGCTATTCCTTTCTCACTACCATATAATCCTGCCCCCTTGTCTTTAGAGTTGCTTCTGCAACATTGACCCCATATACACATTTATCAAAAGACTTTAAGGCCCAAGAAAACTATTTCAAAATGGTTAGACTAACTATTTGTGTTAGGTCAGGTGGGCTAGAGGAACAAATTTCATTGACACGCATATGGATATAAGGAAAAGGTTTTATACAAGAGGAACAGGACATTGAGAAAACATCCCAGCCCAGTTCAGTTCAAAGTCATAAGTCCAGTATTAACCCATATGCCCAAAATCAGTCTATAAAGTCTCCTTCTGACTCATGAAGTCACAGGTCAGTGGGTGCAGAATCCTGGTGCTGGCTGGGTATTCTGCATGGCTCCTCGCTTCCAAGGCTCAGGGTCCATCAATAGCAAAAGTAACTCATCGATGACAGGAGTCTCCCCAGGGCTTCTCCAGCTTCAGAGGTCTGGTTCCATCAGAGCAAAGCCGTGTGATCTCTCTGCCGGCTCCTTCAGCTTCTCAGACACAGCCATCTTGTCTTCTCCGTGATTAATCGTCTCTGAGACTAGCTCCCAACAACTAGGGAAGATAGCCTCTCATCTTCATGAGGGGAATATCGTGAGATTTCCCAGAAATCTCAGGAGAAAGCCATGCCTACACAGAGGCCTCATTGCCTACTCAATGGCTATCTCCAGATTAACAGACTAGACTCCACCCCTACATTTCAATCATAAAATTGACATAAGCACATGACTGCCACACTATTCTTTGGTCTCAAGAAGACATCCAGGGATATTTTCAAATTATGATTGAAAGACAATCTCATAAAAATCATTCCAAGGGGTTTTGCACCCTCCATAGCTCTAAGAATCACAGAGTTTATTTGTATCTATTTATTTTTAAGACATGTGTTCAGCATCATGGTAAGACTTTTACATTGAACAGGTTTCTTTTGATGCACAAAAGTGCCTTACTTTTAGTAGATTTCAGTCATCTAGTCTGTCTTCTATTGTGTATATTTCCTTCATTATATTTGGCAATATGTTTATGTCATGCCCTAGGACCCTGAGCTTGCCTCTGTTTTATTTTTCCCATTGGTGATCTTTATGGCTTGCTCTATTTTGAGTTCATGTTTATGCATGAGGTATGGCAGGGGTGCTCACACATTTTCACCCTGTGAGCTACTTATAAAATGATCTACCAACTACAAAAATGCAAAGCATATATTTATTTTTATTTATTTATTACACTTATTCATAAATGCATTGAGAATTCTTTATATGTACAAAGTATGTGTATGTACCTTGCATAACCACATGAGTACATATTGCACAACACAGCACAATTAACTATGTACATTTTTTGTCCCTACTTATGTTTACTCTGACTTGCACTGAATGGAATGAGCCAGGGATGCATAGTCCAGACAGTAGCTGCTTGTAACCAACCTCAAGCACATAATCAGTCATCATGGAACAGTACTTGGACTTAATGATCTATATGTGGAAAAAGGCTGACTCACAGAAAAAAAATAGAGCTGAATAATGCAGTGAAGGAAGTAGCACGTTTTCTCATTTTGGGGTACTTTCCCTCTGTGAGTAAGTTCAGAACTGTACATATGCTCTGGATTTCAGCTGAATGTCAGCTCGTAGTGTCAAAATCTTCCATTCATATAAAAGTGATACTTTTTGGTATTATTACTTGGTACATCTCCCCCCACTCATTTTAATACCCTTTCTTACATTTACTAGAACAAAACCAAGGTCTAAAAATTGGCAATAACTTAGCTTGTTAGTTTTGCTGTACTATTACAAGTATAGGCCTGTTCTTTGTCACCTAAGATTGGATCTAATTGGCAGGACTGTATATCAATTAAGTGACAGGACTGATGATAGGCTTATGTCTGTCTTTTATTGCTATGCAATCTGCCCACACTACATTTATGATCAAATAGTAATTTGCGATCAACTTAAGGTGTATCCCTGGGGTAAAGCATGGGTCCTGCTTAATTTTTCTGCAGATATAAATTCAATTACTCCAGCACCATTTGTTGAAGAAGGTATAACTTCAATTTCATGTTTTTTTTCCCTTTTCAAAGATCATCTGCCTATAGGTAGATGGATTTTTTTCTGAGTTTTCTATTCTGCTCAATTGTTTTATGTACAAATAATTGTGCAAGAACCAGATTTGTTTTTTACTATGGTGGAAGTGCCATATCACCTTGAAGATATATAAAAGTGAAGGGGTGATATCTAACCTATGGGAACACTCCCCCCTTTTCTCACTTCACCTTCCTGCTGGTTGAGTCCAATGATTTCCAGAGTCACTGTCATAAAACCCACACAACTTTGCATGCACCAGCCTGTGATCTTTCTGCATTCTGCATCATTACACATGGCTGTGTGGGTCAGAAGAGGGATTTATGAACTAGTATCATATGTATGGTCTTGACCTGGACTAGCCTGGGATGAAATCATGTGAGAAGCATGTTTATCTATGATTTACATGAGAAGAGGCTATATATTTTATTTTGAATTGTAACTGTGTAAATCTTTATAAAAGATGAGTTAGACTACACTTAATAGTCACAAGGCCACATATTATTTTCATAAACATGAAACATGTATTATAAGTATAGGCCTGTTCAAGAATGTGATGTACATAGATTGTCTTCTCTAGAGAAACAAGTATTATATATAATAATTATATATTTAGATAGATAGATATCTAGCATGAGAAATAAACAGTTAATTAATCTGCAAAGAAGTACAAATGACTCAGTGCACAATCCTTCTGAGTAATTTGAGACAGCCGAGGCAGGTCACCAACAGTCAGCCAAATGATAGAATCCGACCGTTCCCTGCTCAAAAGATAAATGTTCCAGTCGTGTAGCAAAGCAGGGCTTGAAGGAACCTCAGCTTCCACCTTGAAGGAACCTCAAGTTGCACCATGGACACAGTAATGTAGCTTGCAAATGTAAGGAAAAAAAGAGAAAGGCATCTGGCTGCATGCTGGTCCAAAGATCCAAGAGCAAGAGAGAGAAAGGTAAGGTTCGCTGAGCCATTTATATCTCCACCCTTCAATTAATCTCACATGCGTTCCTTGGCCATGTGGGCACAACAAACCCACCTATCACAATCCACTCCTTGCCAACTTGACATCAGTACACAATTTTTTGGCCAGAGAAAATTTCCAGATATCAATAAAATCAAGCTTATACTTCACATCTACCATCTATCATACATATAATGAGAACACAGAGTCCAATTGTATCTGATATATCATATATATGAACAAAGAAAAGATATTCAATAAGCACAAATAAAGAAAATATACTAAAAATCACAAATCTCACTTTCGCAATTTATCACATGGTCGTAACTGATAGGGAGCACTTCCTTCTTCTACTATCCATCCTGAATTACATTAGCCCTCAGCAATAACCTTAGCCGTCTTCCTGTTTTTGTTTTTTGCCTTTTGGATGAGCCAGACCTTCATTCCTGATGGATTTGGGTCATTAGACATCCTGTCAGGATTAGCTTGCTGTAGTTTGCCTTTTACTTTAATCACTGGACATGATAATACTAAGATGACCTATGGATCTCCTGGATTCCAGACACATTCTTCTTTACCTCCATTATGTAACACCAGCCCATTTTTTCCTTGGTAATCAGACTCAATCGCACCACTCAGTTCAGTGACACCCTTCCTGACCTGTTGATCCAAAGGAACAAAAAGCCCAAAGTGGCCAGGAGACATTCTCAGCTGCAGTTAAGTAGAATCCATGCTGTGTCTACTTCCTTTGGGACTAAGACCTCCAAACCTGAAGCACACAGGATTTCTGGGACAGGAAGCAAAAATCCTGCAAGTAGGTTACTAGGAATAATAGTGAATGGTGCCACTCCAGTTTCCACACCTTGGTTCCTGGAGCCATGAATCCTGGCTATTGGAGACACAGCACCATATAGTGACTGCTGGTTTAGAGCATATACAGCTTCCTGGAGAACACTGCTTCAGCTCCACAAGTTGTTACCAACTAGTTGACACCAGAGTTGTGTCTTTAGGAGTTAAATTCATTTTTCTATCATGCCAACTGCTTCAGGATGTTGAGAAACATGATATGACCTGTGGATATCATGGGAATGGGCCCACTGTTGCCCTGGATTTACTGTGAAGTCAGTTACTTGATCTGAAGCAATGCTATGTGGGATGCCATGCCAGTGGATGAGGCAGTCTGTATTTCCACCAATGGCAATTTGGGCAGACGCATTGCATTCATGAAAGCCAAATCCAATCCATAACAGGTGTCTATGCCAGTAAGAACAAAACACTGGCCCCTCCAGTTTGGAAGTGATTCTTTGTAATTAACCTGCACCAAGTTGATCTCCCTGAATAGTGGTTCCATATCTTGGACTTAATATTGGTTTCTGCTGCTGGCAAATGGGGCCCTGAGCAGTAGTGGTGGCCAAGTCATGTTGCTGTGCCCATGCATAAACCCCATCCCTGCCACCATGTCCACTTTGTTCATGTGTCCACTGGGCGATAACAGGAGTGGCAGAGGGAAGAGGCAAATCAGTCTCCACAGTGCATCTCATCTCATCCACTTAATTGTTAAGTTCTCCTCATTCACATGAAACAAAATGATCTTTACTTTCTTGGTCCATTCAGAGAGGTCCATCCACATACTTCTTCACCACACCTCCTTGTCACCAATTTTCCAATCACGTTCCTTCCAAGTCTCTGATCATACAGCCAAGCCATTGTCCACAGCCCATGAATCAGTATACGGTGTCACATCTGGCCATTTTTTCTCGCAGGCAAACTGAACAGCAACTTTGTGCACTACTCAAATTTCTGTCCACTTGGAGGATTTCCCTTTATCACTGTCCTTTAGGGAGAGCTCAGAAAGGGGCTGAAGTACTGCTGCGAACCACTTACAAGTGGCATCTGTATAGCATGCAGAGCCATCTATAAAAAAACCATGACTGTTCTGTTCTTCAGTTAAACTATCATAAGGAGCTTCTATAGATGATAGGTGCAGACTGGGAGAGAGAAGACAATGTGATAGGAGTGGAGACCGTGGGCATTTGGAACACTTCATGCAGCTTACTTGTACCTTCAGGTCCTGCCCTGGCCCCATCTCCTATATACCACTTCCATTTAACAATGGAGTGTTTCTGTGCATGTCTACCTTTATGACTCTGTGGGTCAGACAATACCCAGTTCATGATAGGTAGTTCAGCCCTCATCATTACTTGGTGGTCCATGGTGAAGCATTTAGTCTCCACCAAGACTCAGTAACAGACCACCAGCTGCTTTTCAAAGGGGGAGTAGTTGTCTGTAGATGATGCCAGAACTTTACTCCAAAATCCCCGTGGTTTATGCTATGATTCACCAATAGGGTCTGCCAAAGACTCCAAACTGCATCATTATCTACAATTGACAACTCTTGCACTTTTGAGCTAGATGGATTACATGGTCCCAATGACAAAGTTGCTTGCATGTCAGTTTGAACCTGTTGCAGAACCTTTTCTTGTTCTGGGCTTCACTCAAAATTGTAGGTCTTTCATTTCACTTCATAAATAGGTCAAAGTAAAACACTTAAGTGAGGGATATGTTGCCTTCAATATCTGAAGGGGCTCACTAGGCATTGTGCCTCCTGTTTCATTTTGGTGGGGACAGATGTAATAGCCTATTTTCCACCTTAGTGGGAATATGTCAACATGCCCCACACCCCTGGACCACTAGAAATTTCACTGAGGTGGAGGGTCCTTGAATCTTCATTGGATTAATTTCCCAACCTGTTGTATGCAGATGTTGTACCAATGAATGAAGAGTCTTTGAGACATCCTCCTTAGTAGGTCCAATCAGCATAATGTCATCAATATAATGGACTAGTAAGGCATTTTTGTGGAATAGATATGCGATCAAGGTCCCTTTGGACTACATTAGGGCACAAGGTGGAAGAGTTGATATACCACTGAGGAAAAGTGTAAAAGTGTATTGTTGTCCCTTCCAGCTAAAGACAAACTACTCTGGTAATCCTTTGAGAGTGATACTGAGAAGAAGGCATTGACCAGATCAACAGCTGCATGCCAAATACCAGGAGAAGTATTAATTTGTTCAAGCAATGAAATCACATCTGGGATAGCAGCTGCAATTGGAGTCACCACCTACTTAAATTTATAATAATCCACTGTCATTCTCCAGAATCCATCTGTCTTCTTTACAGGCCAAACAGGTGGGTTAAATGAGGATGTGGTGGGAATCACCACACCATGATTTTTTAAGTCTTTGATCATGGCACTGATCTCTGCAAGCAATACAAATGGCTCAGTGCAACTCACTTTTGTGAGACAGCTCATACACTGGCAATCCTTCAAGGCTTGAGGATCACTGGGTAGTCCTCTGTAGAACAACCTAGCCTATCCAACCACAGGCAGCAAACAGTGAGGCAAGTCACCAAGAGTTGACAGGGCCTGACGGTCCCTACCTCAAGAGCTGCATATTCCAGTAGTGAGGCAAGGCAGGACTTGTAGGAACTTCGATTAACAGAGATATAGTCCATGGATTAGGTGTCCCACAGGAAATGTAGCTTGCAAATGGAGGCATAGGACAAGCAAGGAAGCCAGCTGCAAACTGATCCAAAGGTCCAAGAGCAAGATAGAGAATGGCAAGGCTCTCTGAGACATTTATATCTCTGCCCTTCAGTTAATCTCACATGTATCAATTAGTTATGTTGGCACAACAAACCTACCTATCCTCATTGGCCATATTGGCACACAAATCTGCCTCTATCTATGTATCATCTATCTATCTTCTATATTCACTCTGGCTCTTCCAACAGAGAAGTCTTCTTTTCCTCAGATGGAAGTCTGGAATCACTCTGTAGGAGAAGCAGACAACACTATGAAGTATTTCTCTCCTGGGACTAGTGTGGTTACTCCCTAACTTCTTAGATATTAGAAGAGTTATTGTAGGAGTTAATAGGCTAGGACTTGGTTTGAAAGAACCTATTTGAAGTGATTTGAGGCAAAGTATTTAACTTGCATAATATGACTTCCTCATCTCTGAAAGGAATTATGAGGGTATTGTATGTTTTCTTGTCACCCCTAATAGGATACATGTTTCATGAAGGAAGTTTTGTTTGCTTCACCAATAATCGCTAATATACCCAACAGTGTCCAGCAGAGTATAGGCATTTAATGAATGTGATGAGAGAATGACAGAATGTTATCAATACCAACTGTGAAGACCGAAAACCACGAGAGAAAAATTCCATTTGTGTGGTAATGTAATCACATGATAGTGCCCTGTCTTGTCAGCTTTTCTCTGTCTTTTTATTTTGTCCTGGTTAGGTGTATTTGTCTTATCAATTTTCCCTGTTGTGTTTCTTTTGACCATTTAAAAACAAATGAAGCGGCATGGAAAGACAAGAGTGAAGAATGATAGTAATTTTAGGCCTAAAAGGAGAATAGACGCTAGCTGACCCCCCTCTAGCTGATGATAGATATAACGTGTTCAACCCTTTTCAGTACAGAATCCTGGTGGTTCAATAATTAAGTACTCAGATGCTAATTGAAACGTTGACATTTCAAACTCAGCCACAGATTCACAAGAGAAAGCTCCCTTAAAGTTATAACTGAGACTATCTAATGAGATCAATTATGCTCTGTCACATAAGACCACCAACAGTAGGAATGGGTCAATGATACCTCTTGGGAAAATCAAGCCTTTCCTATAGACCACCTTGCAGAAGTAACCAGTATTTTACTTTAATTTTTTGTTGTTCAGTGACATCACGTTGGTTCCTTCCCACAGTGACCCTATCTTTATCCATGATAAATTCTGGAAATAAGAATTTGCCTGTCTCCTAGGTTTCCACTGTACAGTGTCTCTTAATTTAGTAACATCCTGAAATTCTAGGGTATATAGGAATATCCAGGAATGATATTAACTAATGCTCCTCCTTTATCCCTGCTCACGATCTTCCTATGGTTAACCATTTTGCTCAAGCCACTACAGGTTTTATTATTCACTTGTGCTTTGGAAGATAAGATCTGGGAGACAATAGAGATGAAAGAAATATGATAATATTTTCCCTGCTGATGGTTGAACACATTTGCTACTTAGAGTTGAAAAGCATCATCCTCTTCAAGTGTCTTTTAGTGTTCTGCTCCTGAGTAAGGGTGATTGAAGAGAGGAAGGGGGTCAGTTCTTAGTGCTTTCTTTCATGTCTTAAGAATATAAATCTTTCTTTAAGCACTAATGGCCCCCTGGAGACAGAAAATATGTCTTTTCAGTTTCTACCTGGCATCTAAGCATCCTCAGAGATCTATCAAAAAGAAGATGCTGGTGAAAAGATACACTTTGAGAGGTAGGGGTGAAGAATGGACAGTGATTCATCATTTTAATCCATGTTGTTCTCCAGTACAGAAACAAGTAATGCCTCCCAGTGGGTAAAGGATGAAACCCAAACTTCTTAACCTTGCTTTTAAAGACTTCTGTAGCTAAGCATCAATTTGTCTTTTTGACCCCATCTTCTTGAATTTTTTATGAGCGTTCAGCCTACTTATTCCCCTCACTGGCCTCACTGATTTGTGCTTTTGAAATTCAATTATTATGTATATATATTCAAATATTATATATATAATAAATATATAAAAATCCAAATATTCTATATATATTGCATCAGGGAAGAGTAGAGAATGGAGAAGAAATCATAAGAATACAAGATCAAATGGCAATTGAAGTTCCACTGTCAGGAGTTAATCATTGACAGTTTGGCAATGTTGCCATGTGGAGAAATTCAACTCCGTCCTAGAAGTCACTCACTATGAGCTAGCATCAATTTATTGGTGATGGACTTGGTTTTGGTTTCTTAGGAAAGATTGCTATGAGCATAAATGAACATTTCCTAGGGTATAATTGGTGGAATTTATTGGAAATTATCCAAGTCCCCACACTGGTACACCATTGATAACTATACAAATGTCCTTTGGACAATAGTAAAGGATCAAATAGTACATTTTTAGGATTTGATTTAGTGAGCACTTCGCTGATGGCGACTCCACTCTGGCTTTGGCATTTGCCTCAGCATCTTTTAACCTGGAATTCTTGGAAAGTCTGAAAACTATGACCTATCTTTGTTTATCTTGGTAGGTCTGCCTGATTTTAGTTCATTCTCTTAGATCAACACTAACCACAATGAGCAAACACACCGAGGCCTATCCTGGTCACTCTCTGTCCTTAGCTATTGCCATCTAGTATCCACTGGACACCACACCATTCCTCCTCTCCTGGGCTGCTGTCTTGAACGAGCACTCCATTTATTTAGCTCACAATCATCTGCTAAATGTGAGCTACATCAAACCTTTCATCTTTCTCTCAACACTTACTCCTCATTCCACTACCCTCCTTTCCGTCATACGACCCACCAATGTTTATGTCCTCTTCATGCTAGCTGCTTCTTCTCTAGCCCTCATTACATTCAATCAGACTTAGGGTCTTGTTGATTTTTCTCTTATACCTTACTTAGAATTACCCTCTTCCGTCCTTCCAGTCCCCATCTATCTCTTTCATTCTTCCCTATAACTAAGCAACATCTTCGCTAGTATAATTAACTTCCAATAACATTCTTTTCTTTCAAATTTGGTTTTCTTGTGACTTCCATTTGACTGGACAGCTTACCTCTTAACAAGTCTCACTCATAGTGTACTTTAACAATACTTAACCTCTTTCTTATTGATTTTAGACAAAGACAGAGTATCAAGAATATTCCTAGTTTCATTCTAGGCTTCCTATAAGGCTTGTCTTTAATTTCTGGCTTAGAAGCATACTATACTCACACCCTGACCCTTGAAACCTATTTGTACATTGTTGGATACAGTGCTTTGTGGATCCCTCTCATGATTATCATTATTGACTAGTCAAGTTTCCCAACCAATTTTACAATCAATCTGACTATATTTTTTTTCAGTCTCCTTAGATATTAGTGACTCCAAAAATCTCCCTCTTCTGCAACCTCACACCCATCAATTACACTTTTTGTTTTGGTAATTTATTACTTGCTTTATATAAATTTGTTCCATGGCTCACATTTTTCAAAGCATAAATAACCTTTCCTACACTAGCCATAGTCAAACTCCAACTTCACTTCCCTTTGTAGCTCCAAGACTTGGAAAGATATGGGCTTTATACCAGTCTTATGCAATAGATTGATTTAATGGACCTTTCAAAATCCCAGTAGCAGAGGTGTGATCTAAACAAATTAAAATGACATCACTTCAGTTCCCCTTTCACTAACATTGGCACCACATATATTTTAAAGAAGGGAGGACATCTATCTTTTGCATTTTTTTCCGACTACTGTGGATATCTGTACAATGTTAAAGGAGAAAGGAGGTCTAAAATAGTTCAATCTAACAGTTTTACAATTTGAAAATGCATTAAAACTCTAGAAATCAGGCGCCATCTAGCAAAGTGACTCTTAGTGATCCCATGTAGTAAAGTGACTCTTAGTGATCTCATGTGTGCAGACTAGAATTCTATTCAATAGGATTTTCAGTGGCTAATTTTTAAGAAGAGAGACAAGCCTGTCATTAGAAGCACACTCATTGAACTCAAACCTACAATTCAAGCCTAACTCTCAGGCTTGTTAATTATTTGTATCCCCTAAGAACTTGGTAAAGTAGAGCGGCTAAAGAAAGAGGAAGGCCATCCATAAGATGAAAGGACACAGTGACTTCCACAATGGATTAAAACATCTGGATAGTTGGGAGGATGGCACAGGACTGGGCAGTGTTTTGTTTTTGTGATACGTAGAGTCACCAATGAGTCAGAACCAACTGGGTGGCACTTAACAACAAGGACTTCAGATAGGGGTCTGTGTGTTTGTGTGTGTGTGTGTGTGTGTGTGTGTGTGTAAGGAGGTCAGGGGTCAGGGGGAATGTTAAAACACCAATGGCTGATCTCTACTCCCAGAGTTTCTGATTTGGTAAGAATGAGCTAGGGGGTGAAAATTGGCCTTTCCAACATGTTTTCAGGTGATGCTGGTAGGGTGCACTTATCAGTGTGAAATGTGGTTTAATTAAATCATGAAGCCCACTGAAACAACACTCTGTTCACTCATCTTGACCCTAAGCTTGCGGGTTGCAAAGTACCAGTTTTACATTGGGATCACAGAAGTGTATGCAATGCTTTAAAGCAGCTCTGAGATAAGATTGACTAAGACATTTCTGATTGTAAAATGAATGCTAGGGCTAAGCCCAGTGCCATAGTGGTTGAGTGCAAGACTGCAGCCCACTGGCTTGGTGGTTCAAATCCAGCAGCAGCTCTCCAGGAGCAAGGCTGGACCTCCCATTCCCACCAGAGGGCAGTGATGCCCCCCAAACAAACAAACAAACAGAAAACATGAATTCCCTACTTATCTTGTAGGAAAATAAATAAAAAGTTTGTGTAACACTATAACCTCTCTCGTTCATGGAATTGAAGGGATGGAAGTGAACACAATGGCCTGAGAACCATACTTCTCAGTGTTAGCCCAAGTGTGGAATTGGCTTTTGACTTTAAAAATCTAAAGGTTTCAGCTGCATCATGGCCAAATTATAATAGAATCTCCTAGGCAAGACTTCCTCTATAATAAAACAGAAGGTGGGCAGATTCTGCCTTCTAGAATCACCATGAGAAATAAATTATTCAATTGGAGCAATAGGCACTATTTCTCTCTGTGTAGTTAATATTTATTTTACATCAGGTATTGTATTAGATATTACAAACTGTTTCATTTGGTGTTTATTGGGAAAATAAATATTGAATAGGCATTAATGATCAAGGTAAGGATTCACAGAATATTACATAGAAAGAAAGAATTATTTATTGAATTTAAAATCTGGTTCTACCCTTGATTTGCTATGTCATTATAGGCAAAGTAGTAAACCCTTTGAGTTCCACTTTTCTCAATTTTAAGATTGGAATAATAACCATACTACTATCTATATTATTGAATTAGTGTGGTAGCTACATAATCTGGTGTCAATTTGGGACTTGAGAGGATTAAGAGTAAAAGGATCGAGTCTAGTCTCTCAATCAGGTTATAGCCAATGAGACCTCTGTGTGGGCATTTCCTTCCCTTGAGAATTTTGGAAACTCCTGTATTTCCTTCTTAGAGGTGGAAGACACTTCTCTCTCTCTTTGCTCACGTCTTGGGAGACATTCCTGAGGAGAAACCACATAGACCTATCCAGCATCAGTCTTGGAAATTGGAGGAGCCACCTGGAGTCCCCTGCCAGCACAGAGATGCTCCTACTGCCACTGACTTTGCACCCACTGGCCTGTGAGCTTTCTACATTCAGCATCACTGCATGTATGTCATGAGTCTGAAGAGGACGTCATAGATTGATATCAGACAGTTAGGTTGATACTGGATTTATGGACTTGATATGGACTGAGCTCGAATGTTTTCTCAATATCCAACTGATCTTGCATATAAACCTCTTTTTTATACACATATGCATCTCTATGAATTTGTTTCTCTAGGCCACCCAGACCGACAGAAACATTAAATGACTAAAAGATGTGTGTGGCTTTTCAGCGTTTTATAATCATATAAAAGAATTTGTATAATGTAACTAAACTAAAATCAATGCCTTTTAGACCTATTTGTGCTGAAACTGCAGAACAAACAGCAACCCTAAAGTTTGGAAATAAGCATCTGGGAGGTTCTCGCAATCCAAATCTGTCTCACTGGAACAGAAAGGACTGGAGCCAGGCTTTTAATGGCTTTGAGTCTATTCCAATTTTTTGTTCTTTTTTTCCCTTAGATATATCTTTCTGTAATTTGCCTCTAAGCCCCCATGGCATAGCAGCCTAATGTATAACACAATCTGCCTTTCAGGAAACAAGGGGAGGTAATAAGTGAGGATTGAGATCTATCTCCACAGGGAAAGAGGGCCCAGACTTCAACTTGGTGCACAAGATGGAATGCAGCCTACGGCATGAAACAGGGAGTGACGAATAGAGAGATCTGGTGGGCCAGCCCCAATTCCAACTATGTAGACAGTCCCTCCTCTCCCAAGAAGCATTCACTTAGGAGGACAGCACTGAAGGGCCATGTTTGATCAAAGGACACAGTAGCAAACCAAGGGGGAGGGGTAGAGCACATCCTGGCCCACCACCCTCTGAAGATGAAAATCCTGCTCAGACCAGCCAAAGCCCAGAGAGGGTCAAAGGGCCGCTCCCACCATGAGACATGAAGTCTCTCACTGACCCCATAGCCCTCCGGGGAACAACACTGGAAACATGGTGTGGACATTGTGCCTGATCTGATCCCTCCACACCAAGGCAAAACATTTAAGGTGTGCAACAGATCAGAAAGGGGGGCAGAGCAAAGAAGTCCCTGGGTAATACAAAGAATAGACTGTGGGGCCAGGGCATGGCACCTCAGCACACTCAACTGGAAAACACTTCTAAAGGTAAGTAACAAGACCTTAAACTATTTATAGACTTTTTTTGTATTGTTTTTTTGTTGTTGTTGATGTTTTGTTTTCTTTTGTTGCTTTGTTTTGCTGTGTCTTGTTTTTGTGCTTATCATTGACTCTGAATGTTTATCTAGATAAGATAGGGGGGATAAACAAGCTGGAGCTGAAAACAACAGGACTGATGGTTCCAGGGAGAAATGGCAGAGAAGGAGGAGGAAAGAAAGTGGGTGTTAGCAAATGAAGGGACAAGGGAGCAATAGATGATCTAAAATCAATGGGGAAAAGGGTATAGGAGGACTGGTAGAGCTTGATCAAGGAAATGTAACTGTACTGAAACCCAAATGAAGGTTGAACATGATAGTGGAACAAGAGGAAAGTAAAAGGAAATAGAAGAAAGAACTAGGAGGCAAAGGGTATTTACAGGAGGTCTAAATATAGGTATTCACATATTATATTTGTAAATATATTTATATATGATGAGGAAATAGATCTATATACATATCTTTATAGGTTTACTATTAAGGTAGCAGATAGACATTAGGCCTCAACTCAAGTATTCCCTCATGTGAAGACACTGTTCAATTAACCTGGCATTCCATGACACTCACTTTCCTGACATGAACACTGAACACACACTGAGTGCATAATAAAATATGGTGAAGAAAGCTAATGGTTCTTAGCTATCAAAAGATATCGGGTCTGTGGTCTTAAAGGCTTGAATATAAGCAAGTGGCCATCTGGCTGAGAAGCAACAAGCCCATAGGAAAGAAGCACACCAGCCTGTGATCATAAGGTGTCAATAAGATCAGGCATAAAAAACCAAAATGTCATAGCATTATGAATGAGGGGGAGTGTGAGATAGAGACCCAAGGCCCACCTGTAGGCAATTGGACATACCCTTACTGAAAGGTAGTGCAGAGGAGATTAACCAGTCAGGGTGCAGTATACACTGATGAAACATACAATTTTCTCTAGTTCTTTAGTGCTTCCTTCCCACTTCCCAACCCCCATCATGACCCCAGTTTTAACTTACAAATCTGACTAGACTAGATCATGTACACTGGTACAGATAGGAACTGAAAACACAGGGAACCCAGGACAGATCAACCCCAGAGGACTAATATTGAGAGTAGCCATACAAGGAGGGGGAAAGGAAGGCTGGGATAGAAAAGGGGAACCAATCACATAATCTACATATAGCTCTCTCCCTGGGGGACAGACAACAGAAAAGTGGTTGGCTTAAGAAATGAAAAAAATATATAAATTACCAAGGGTTAATGAGAGATGGAAGGTGGGGGAGGCAGGGGGAAAATCAGAAGCTGATACCAAGGGCTCAAAGTGTTTTGATAATGATGATAGCAATAAATGTCCAAATGTGCTGGACACAATGGATGGATTTGGGGATTGTGATAAGAATTGTAGGAGCCCCAATAAGATGACATTTTAAAAAGCATAGATGATCTATTGCAGGGAAGTAGGCTGCTGCAGTGTGCATAGTGAGCCCAGGGCCTTTTCCCACTAGCCATTCCTCCACTTCCACTGCTGACACAGCTTCTGGCATTTCCATGACTCCGGAGTTGGCCAAGAAGCCCTAGTGGCACAGTGGACTAGCCATCGTGCTGTGACACAAGAGGTTGGCACTTCAAATCCATCAACTACTCCACGGAAGAGAGATGAAGCTGTCTGCTTCAGTCTCAGAAACCCTATGGAACAGATCTATAGGTTTGAAATGAGTCACACTCAACTCCATTTTACACAAGGACAGGAAACAGAGTAAGAGGCCATTGAATTCAAGTCACAATGAGGTAATGTGTCCTGCACTGGGGAATACATCCACAAGTCCCTGTCTTTTGCTGCAGACTTACTCAGTCTGATATGTCATTTGGCTTCTTGTCTTTTATTTCCATGGACATTAGTTATTGATCCAAGTAAAATTAATTCCTTGACACTGTCAATATTTCCTTCATATATCATGTTGCGGCTTATTGATTCAATTGTGAGGAACTTTGTTTTCTGTGTGTTTAGGTTCAATTTGAGTAGAAGCTTCAAGCCCTTTTCCTTTTTAGGAAACAAAGTTATAAAGATGGCAGATGGTAAATGAGTCTTCCATCAAACCTTATGCTGCTCTTGCTTCATATCGACATCCTGGCAGGCCATCAAAGTTAGGTGCGAAGGTGTGAGAAGATGGTTGTTGGAAGGGAGGGTGGATTGACTTCATTCAGTATAAGAATCATGGAAAAGGGGAAGACCTTCAGGAATACTGATTGACTCATTGACTACAGCAACAGGCTTAAACATAAGAACAAATTTGTGCATGGTGCAAGACTGGAGAGGGTTTCATTCTGTTGTACATAGAGCCACTGCGAGTCACAACTGACCCAAAGGCACTTGACAGCAACAGCCACAGAAGCAGCAACAACATGCACATTATGCTGTGGGTAAAAACTCCACAGGTGGGTAAAAACATGTTCATAGGTATCTTCCCATTCCTCCTAGTGTCTTCCTCTATCTTGATCTTTTTTTCTTACTGTGCTCTTATTGTATATTACTTTTCCTGTGATCCCCCTCAGGAAAAAGAAGAGACAACTTGCTTTCAGAAGAATATGTAGCCTCAACTTAAACTTGGCACTTGGCCAGTTGACCAGCCTCGAGAAGTGACCTTAATTTGTCTTGGGTGCAGGTATCTCTTATGGTTCCATGACAGAAATTTCTTTCCTGGCTTTTTGATTATTGATGAGGGTCCTTTCCTTCTTATGCATTATTAATAATTTTCTCTGTATAGTATTATGTTTCTACTCTTCATCACCTTAGTGCAATTTTCTTTGTTTTGTCTCCCAGCTGTGAAGCACAGGAGGAGTGGAGGCATAATATTATAATGGGTACAAGGAGATATAGGGAACACTGGGGTGGGTGAGTGAAGGGAGAGCAAGGGGACTTGGGGAATATCTAATGAAGACTGGAGGGGGCACGGGACACTAGAATGGTTTGTGACTGCATAACTCATCTTAAAAGTGATTTGATCATGGGAGAGGGAGAATATTCTAAAATTGATGTGGAGTGATTGTACAATTTTCCATGATATGATTGAATAATTAGACTATTGAATTATATCTAAATTTCTGCAAATAAAACTTCTGGAAAAATTAAAATAAAATAGGACAAACAAATTAAAGAGAATGTATGACATCAAAAGCTGCAGAGAGTTCTATTGTATTCTTTGCATAACTGTGTGTTAGGATCTGTTTGATGATATTTTGGTTTCCCCTTCCACTCCGGGAAACCAAATAAGTAAATAGCATTTAAATTTCTTTGTGTGAAAATTTTTTCTCAATATTATTTTTCCTTTGTGATTAACTTACCTCTCAGAATACTGTCTTACATAGTTTATGTTCTGAGGTGATTTGTCATTATTCTTTTTTTTCTTTTGACATCATTTTATTGGGAATCGTACAACTCTTATCACAATCAATACATACATCTATTTTATGCAGACCACATTTGTACATTTGTTGTCATAATCATTCTCAAAACATCCTCCTTCTACTTAGGTCCTTGGTATCAATTCACCATATTCCCCTACCCTCCCCAGCCCCTTTTCCTCATGAACCCTTAATAATTTACAAATTATCATTATTTTGCCATATCATACACTGTCCAATGTGTCCCTTCACCCACTTCCCTGTTGTTCATAACCCAGGCAGGAGATCACATTTTGATCCCTGCAATTGGTTCCCCCTTTCTACTCCACCTTCTCTCCACCCTCCTGGTATCACCACTCCCACCACTGGTCCTGAAAGGATCATCTGTCCTGAATTCCCCATGTTTTTGGCTCCAGTGTACATCCCCTGATCTAGCTGGATTTGTAAGGTAGAATTGGAATCATGAGAATGGCTGGGAGGAAGCATTTAGGAACTAAAGGAAAGTTGCATATTTCATTGTTGCTACGCTGTGCCTTGACTGGCTTGTCCCCTCCCTGCAACCCCTTTGTAAGGGGTTATCACTTCACTTACTGATACACTTTGGGTCTTCAATCTGTACTCCTCCTCATTTATAATGATATAATTTTTGGTTCTTTGATGCCTGCCTGATACCCTATCCCTTTGAAACCTCATGGTCACACAGGCTGTTATGCCTTTTCCAAGTGGACTTTGTTACTCGTGAGCTAGATGGCCCCTTGTTTACTTTCAAGTCTTTAATACCCCAGATGCTATATCTTTTGTTAGCTGGGCAAAATCAGCTTACTTCACCATATTTGCTTACGCACACATTTGTCATCAGCAATCATATCAGGAAGGTGAGTGTGCAATGTTATGAGTGGAAGGGGAAACCAAAATGTCACCAAACAGATTCTAAATAAAAAGATGACAAACTTAAGTCTACTGTAAGCTAAATTGATAAAAATACACACAAGAGAAGACAAACTAGAAACTGATGCCTTGGACACCTCGTGAACATACAGGCTGGTGTGCTTCTTCAATGTGGCATTTGTTGCTTCTGAGCTAGATGACTGCTTGTTTACTTTCAAGCCTTTAAGATTCCAGATGCTATATCTTTTGATAGTCAGGCACCATCAGCTTTCTTCACCACTTTTGTTTATGCACACCTTTGTCTTCAGTGATCCTGTCAGGAAGGTGAGCATCACAGAATGCCAATTTAATAGAATAAAGTGTTTTTGGATTGAGGAAGTACTTGAGTGGAGGTCCCATGCCCATCTGTTGTATGAATACTTAATATTAACCCTATAAGTATACAAATGTAGATCTATATCCCCATCATCATATGTAAATATATTTACCTATGTATATGTCTCTTTTTAGACCTCTATAAATGCCCTTTACCCCCCAAGTTCTTTATTCTATTTCCTTTTACTTTTCTCTTGTTCCATTATCATGATCAGCCTCCACCTGTGTTTCAGTAATTTCTTTCTGTTATATTACT
>PVJH01025979.1:0-30724 GCA_004026705.1 Nesogale talazaci | reverse complement strand
CCCTCCACCCTTCCAGTATCTCCACTCTAACCATTGGCCTGAAGGGGCCCATCCATCCTGGTTTCCCCATATCTCCTGCTCCCCTCTATGCCAGTGTGACTTCTCCAGTCCATCTGGATTTGCAAGGTAGAGTTGGGACCATGATGGTTGGGGGACAGGGAGGAAGGCTTCAGGAACCAGAGGAAACTTGTATGCATCATCATTGTCTGGCTGCCCCCCGACTGGTCTGTCTCCTCCCCGTGGCTCCCCTGTAAAGGGGTGACCAATTACCCACCAATGGGCCTTAGGTCCCCTCCCTGCTCTCCTCCTCCTATGTAATGATGTGATTCTTGTTCTTTGGTGCTCGATATCTGCTCCCTTTGGCCCCTCTTGATCACGCATGCTGGTGTGCTTCCTGCATGTGGACTTTGCTGTTTCTGTGCTGAATGGTGACTCGATTATCTTCAAGTCTTTGAGGTTCCAGGCATTCAATCACTTGTTAGCTGAGCACCATCGTTTCTTCTACTTTGTTTGCCTTTGTATCCATTTGTCATCAGCGATATCAGGGGTCAATTGGTCCATTGATTTTGATTTTTGTTCTTTGATACCTGATTGTTTCAGCACCTCATGATCGCACAGGTAAGTGATCTTCTTTTATGGTGGGTTTTAAAATGTTTTTTTTTTAAAGCATAGCAGTAAATAGAAAGGGTGCAAGGTATAAAAAGAGTTCTACACAATGTAAACATATATACGCATATACTTGACAGAAGATATTTATAGATAGATATTACCTGTGCTGTAAATAGAGCTGTGAATATGGAGAATGCAAGGGGTAAAATTATGAAAACTTCTTAGGCATGGGCAAACATCTTGAAAGAATGAGGAATTTGGCCTCTGGGCTCAAGAGCATACTATCAGCATACACTAAAGTCCATTGGCTTAACATGGTGCCCAGAAGAAATGTTCTACTCCCTCCTTTTTGAGGTGCATGAGGTCTTAAAAGCCATCAAAGGTGCAACTATCGGTCACTCCTATCCAGAGGGGGGTAGGGAAATGATGTAAACTGAAGAGGCAAGACAAGAATTAGTCCAAGAACTAATGGACCACAGGAACATCCATTTCCATGGCCCTGAGATCAGAACTTGACAGCTCAGTTACCAATCACTACCAACTGCATTAAAGGGGTCACATTTAAAGATCCTGGATAGGGCTGAGCCCCGGTGGTGGACATGGTGGAGTGCGGGGCTGTGGGCCGAGGGCTTGGCGCTTCAAATCCAGCGGTGGCTCTCAGGAGCAGCCCTGGGTAGCTCCCACGACCACCAGAGGGCAGTGATGCCCCCCCCCCAAAAAAAAGATCCTGGATAAAGCTGGAAAAAAATTGCAGAACAAATTTCAAAATCATAAAAAAGACCAGACTTATAGGTTGTATAGAAGCTGGTTACACCCCCAAGACTATCCACCTTAGTTACTTCCAACTCTGGAAATGAACTCACCCCCCATGGTTCACCCCAGTGAGGTACTCACACCTTACAATAATGAACCACTCGAGATCCAAAGAGCAGCACTGATACAAGGGTACAATGCAGAGGGGTCAGGGAAGGAGAAGCGCTGGAAATAGGAAACACCACAGGAAGGAAGTGATGGTATTGTAGGGCTTGCAATCAATGACATGAAACAAAATGCTTCTCAGTCGTGGAATGAAAAACTAATCTCAAGCCTGCCCTGCATTCACAATAAAAATTAAAAAGAAAAAGCGGCTAGGATTTAGGATGAAATCCATGAGGCACCTCATATAGGCTGGGTTTAACCAATTCCAGATCAAGCCATAAGAGAATTCCATTCATCGCACTGCAGCGTGCATTACAAACCACACCCGAGTCCCCTCTTTCTGACTAGCCTGTGGCTTCAAATGCTATTGCAGAGCTTCGAATTGGTTCAGAAATTAGCTCCACTCAATGCTGAGATGTGTTCTCCCCCTGAGATGTACTGAATCCAAAGCCCCAGTTTGACAGTGTCCCCAGGTGATTAGTGGAGAGCCCTCTTCTCCCTACGCATGAGTCAGCTGAAGACTCTTACTAGATAGTCGATTCCGATTCAGTATCTCTGGGACAAATGTTCAGCAGGGGCATCAAATCAGAAGGAACAAGCCCAACTTTACTGTAGGCATAAGCCATTTTCTGGCTTTTTCCACCCAGAGTTGAAGAACACTGTTTTGAGACCATTTTGCATTTTCCAATGAAAAGAAAGCAGAAATAAAAGGTGAGTGCTTATTCCCCAATCCAGGGAAGCAAAATGAATTTATAAAGCCCAAACCCATTGAAATGGTGGCAGCAATTAAAAACCATCAATAGTGTCTGACAATTAATGGTCTAGAATCCACCAGAGGGCCTTCGTGGGAGCAGAGAGGCCTTTCCTGGTTTCTTAAGATCATTCCTGGCCATTGTTAAACACTTAGCTGAATTGATTCAATCGACTGGCGATACTTTGACAGCGCAACAACCCTTCCTAAGAACTCATCTAATTAGCTCATTTTCAATTAGTACAGTTGCTGCTAGCCTGTGTAAATTAAGTCTCTTCAGAATGAAGAAAAGGGGCAAACAGAGGCTGGGAGAAGTTGGGTTTCCGGCCGTTGTACATCTCCTTCTGTCAGAGGGTTCCAGCTCAGGTCAGATGCATAAATCCAAATCTTTTCTGCGGCTAGGTGTCAGATGGCAGCCCGGTGCTCAGAGAGAGCTGAATCAGCCTGGAAGAGGAGACCGATGAAAGAAGCATGTTCGGTTTGCAGGCTGAACTGAGCAAAGGAAACAGAACCTGGCGAGAGTTATCGATGGCTCAAGGCAGGCACAGGTGGATGGAACTGCAGGCAGGTCAGATAGAGAGAAAGATTTATGTTCTGTGCAAACAAAAGGGCAGAAGAAAAATCACCAATCCGGTTGGGCAGCACTGAAGTGAAGGAAACAGCTGTTCATACAGTGAAGGAATGGTCAGGTAAGACAAAGCTGGAAATAGCCATCAGAAGGCCATCTGCTGACCTGCGGCGGCACGCCCCGGAGGCAAGGAACAGAGCCTGTCCTCCAGGAGGCTGCAGAGGGGCTGTGACCAGCCGGGCAAGTAAACAATGCCAGGACACGGCATGAAAGTTACATGAACCTCGTGCACGAAGTTGCCCAGCGAGTTTACTTCCGAATGTGAAGTCAAGTGGAAACACAGTGTTCTCTTATTCAGGGACTTGGCAAACTCACTCCACCCAGGCCTCTCTATGAAACAAGAATGCAGGAAGGTAGTTCATCAAACGTCAATGTTCATTACCCATCATTATGGGAGGCTGCTTCTCTGGAGGCTGCTGCCCCACCCCGCTTGGCAGTTGGTGGTGTCGTCACCAGACTTGCCCTTGGGACCTGGCGGGTCTAGGGATATTGCCATAGGACCCCAAGTGCTTGCAAGCTACGTGAGCAGAATGCAGGGTAACTGTTGACAGTGGAAGGCAGTCCACTGGGTAACAGGATGGGCGAACAAGAAGTAACTTGGTGATGAAGGGAGAAGCCAGGCCAGGGACTGGCAATGATCTTGCATTCATGGTCAGTGCACGCTGCTGAAGTCAAGGTCTGTGGGAGAAGGGTTTTCCTCTAGGAAGCTGGCCGCCACTGGGCCCTACCAATACTAATGAGTACCATTGTCGCCCTTGGACAAATGAGCCAGGCTGCAGACAAAAGGTGGAAAAGGTCGATGCCGCCGAACAAAATATAAAATGTAGGACTGAATGTCGCCAAAAGAATTCCAGTTCTCAGACCACAAAAGCTGTCAGAAGAAAGGATTGACTACCTAAAGTACTAAGATTAATAACAGAAGTCAGTCTAGTGGCAGGATTAGTGTCCAAAATACAAGAGCAGAATTCAAATACTGTGTTCCTCCTTTTTCCCCCACTTTGATTGCAAGACCCATGTGCCCAGGGTCCTGTAATTTACATACGTGCATTTGTGCGTGTGTATGCGTGTGCGCAGATGCCACCTGTCTGCAGTGAGTGAAGGCTCATGGATTGATAGGATGCTGAACAGGTCTCAGAGGAGCTTCCAGAGCAGGCATTGAACCAAGTCCTTCTGGCCTGGCCCTGCTGAGAACTGGCATTGCCCTCACGCATACTCAAGCAGAGGCTACCTTTCTAGAAGCTCTCCTGAAGTAGACATGATGATCACCTGGGTACTCTATAAATCCCACACCTGTGATTCTTGTTAAAATGTTGACTCTGATTCAGTATATCTGAGAGCAAATGCAAATTCACAGCAAGGGTTTCAAAAGAAGTGAATTGGCTTAAAGTCTTTTTTTTTTCAATGAAAGAGTTTATTGAAGGAACAAAGTCATCTGGAACTGGGCAGTGCCTTGTAAGGATTAGCCAAAGTCCTGTAGGAATGATGTTGATAGGACTCTATGATTCAGTTGTCAGTGATTGTTAACAGGGTTATTTTGATTATAGAGACTCATAGATGTAATTGACTGAGGGAGGGGGTGATTCATGTATGGGGACAATGGCCAAATGGGTCAGTGAGTGGCCTGTGGCATAGCACTTCTATCCTGTCTTGGTAGCACTCACAAAATGACTGGGTGGGAACATGCAAATCAGGGCTGTAATGAGGGGATGGCTCACTTCTGCCCTTTTACTCAATATAAAGGGACTGATCTCAGAAGCAGAAACAGAGAATTTCATAATCACCAAGAAAAAAGACTGGAGCAGAAGGCATCCACCAAGACGTAGGCATAAAATGGTGGCAACCACAGTGACAAGGAGACTCCGCCACAAAACTAGTAAAGTTAGTGCCTTTGTGCTGGAAGCTGGCTCGCAGAGTGGGGTGCATTTATTACCACTAAGGGAGCTTTGTAACGAACAGAGTTGAAGCTGAGGACCAGAGAGAGATGTGTCTGCCAGCATGACTGTAAAGAGGTGCTATGGATAAAAGAAATGTATCTTTAATATTTCTGATGCTGACTTGAAATATAACCTATTAACTTCTCCAATAAACCCCATAATTCTGAGCATTGCCTGTGAGTCCTACATGGCCCTACAAGAGATTTTCAAACCCCAAAGAGGAGCAGCATGCCATGGAGAGAGAACTGGTGTACAAATGGGGCAAGAGAGGGTAGAGAGTGGATCTTTACATCACAGAACTGTCCTTGGTGGGTAAGGAGGCTTGGTGACATCAAGGTTACGCCTTGGGCAGCTAACTGATACGTCAGTGGTTCAAACACACCCGCCGGTAGGAGAGAGAAACACGCTGCTTTCTGCCCCCATAAAGATCCACAGCCCTGAAACCCCGGGGGCAGTTAGTTCTGCTCCATCCCAGGGAGTCTCTGTGGGTTGGGGTCAAGGTGATAGCACTGAGTTTGGAAGGAAAGTGTGGAGTTTGATTCTCCTTTCCTTTAGAAGGTGGGAAGCCCAAGGTTCTAGGTGGCCCCTCACACCAATATTGTGAAAGTTACATACTATCAGAGGGAGAGCAAGCGATGGCCACAAGTCGGACGTTCATAACCTGGGCATTTATTGTAAATATACCATGTCTTGAAATTTGAATTTTTTTCTTTAATTTATGCTGAGAATGTTCTTCCCTTTGTTTGTCTAGCTCTCCCGCTTCATTATATGTTACTTTGCTGTCTTGAGCTGCACTCTGAGATTTTATGTTCAGCTCTTCGACTTGATCGCTTCTTCCATTTGCTTTATCTCCTCTACAATTAAAAGCAAATTTTAGACCTTCTGGCATTCACTTTTATCTTTTGCTCTTCCCTATCCTTTCGATGAAAGCCGTTTGCTTTCTTCATAACTTATGTCCTTGACGTCCTCCCACAGCTCCGGTTATTAGTGTGCTTGAGATGTTATCAAGATTCAGGTGGGATAGGAGAGGCCCTGCTGGCATAGTGATTACACATTGGGCTGTGATAGAACAGGGCAGCAGTCTTAAACCACCAGCTACTCCGTGGGAGAGATAGGAGGCTTTCTAGTTCCATAAAAAATGACAGGCTTGTAAAGTCACACAAGCAACTGTGCCCAGTCCTATAAAGTCACTGAGTCAGCATCAACTAGCTAGCAGTGAGGGATGTATTCATTTATTTATTTCTGAGACTTAACGATTGTATTCTGGCTCTTATGAACTAGTTTTACTTTTCTTCAGAGTCAATGTGAACTGACCTATGAGCAATTGATGGCTATTCCACAGTCAGTCCCTCTGGTTTTAGTTACTGATATATCATCTTCTCCATTTTCTCTTTCCACAGATGTAGTTAATTTGATTTATGTGTACCCATCTGGAGAATTCTATGTGCATGGTTATTATGTTGAAAAAAAGATATTTGCTATGATCAAGTTGTTGATCCTGCAAAAGTCTATCCTGCGATCCTTCAGCTTCATTTCTGTCGCAAACCTCATAAGTTCCAAGTGCTGTTCTTTTCTCTTTGCTTCCAACTTTTGAATATCAGTGGACAGTAATTATCAATGTATCTTGATTGTCCATCTGACCCCTTTCTGACTGAAAGACATTAGAATGCTTTAATTTCTTTATCCCTAGCTTTAATGGATGGTGCATGTATTTGAATAATAATTGTATTGATTGGATTTCCTTGAAAAGGGACAGATATAATCATATCACAGACTTTGTACTTCAAAGCCAATTTTGAAATATTCTTTATAACAATGAATGCATCTCTATTCTTCTTGATTGTGCCATTCCCCACATAGTAAATCATATGATTTTCTGATTCAAATAGGCCAATACCAGTCCCTTTCAGCTCATGCATTATCTCACTAATGTCTAGCATCTCCAACTTTATGTGTTCCATTTCATTTTTGACCACTTCCAATTTTCCTAGATTCATACTTTGCACATTCCAAGTTCTGATCGTTAGTTGATCTATGTGACTGCTTCTCCTCACTCTGAGTCGTTCTCATCATCAAATGAAGATCCTGAAGGCTCCACTCATATAGGCTTTACCAGGCTCATGTCACCAAGGTCTACTGCACTCTAGCAGGCAACTCCTCTTCAGTCACATTTTGAATGCCTTCCAACCCACAGTTCCCATCCTGAAGGGACTTGCTGATGAAGATCCAGAATTTCAGCCTCCTCTGTGTGGATAACAACTCAATGTAAAGAAAACCCAAATCCTTGCAATCCTACCTATCATGATAAATGGAAAAAAGATTGAAGTTGTCAAGGATTTTGCTTTGCTTGGATCCACAGCCAGTGCTCATGAAAGCAGTAGTTAAGAGATCAAAAAACACATTGCATTGGGTAAATCTGCTCTACGACATCTCTTTGGAGTATTGAAAATAAAGATGTCATTTTAGGATGAAGATGTGCTTGACCCGATTCATGGTCATATGCATGTGAAATTTGAATATTGAATAAAGAAGACTGAAGACTTGATGCATTTAAATTGTGGTACTGAAGGAGAATATTTAAAGTACCATGGACTGCTAAAAGAACAAACAAATCAGCCTTGGAAGTACAGCCGAAGTGCTCCTTAGAGGCAAAGACAGCAAGACTTTGTATTACATCTTTTGAACATGTTGTCAGAAGAGACCAGTCCCTGGAAAAAGGACATCATGTTCAGTAAAGTAGAAGGGAGTGAAAAAGTAGAAGACACAAGGGAACAACAAGATATCTAAAATCATTGGTGAGGAGGACATAGAATGCCTGGTGGGATTCAATGAGGTGCACTGTAGCTGAAAGGAAGTACAGAGAGCAGAATGAAGGTTGAACATGATAGTGGAAAGTAAAAAGTAATAGAGGGAAAAACTAGTACACAAAAGACATATATAGAGGTCTAAACATAGGCATGTATGTATGTAAATATATCAATATGTAATGATATGAATATTGTTCTATGAACATATATTTATAGGTTAAGTATGAAGGTAGCAGATGGACATTGGGTCTCCACTCAAATACTCAATGCAAGAACACTTTGTTCTCATAACTTGGCATTCTGTAATGCTCACCTTCCTGAAAGGATCATTGAAGACAAAATGGGTGCATAAGCAAATGTGGTGAAGAAAGCTGATGGTGTCTGGCTATTATAAGATATAGCATCTGGGGTCTTAAAGGCTTGAAGATAAACAAGTGGCCATCTAGCAGGGAAGCAATTAAGGCCACATGGAAGAAGCACATCAACCTGTGTGTTCACAAGATATCGACAGGATCAGGTATCAGGCATCAGAAAACCCAAAACAAATAATCATTTTGATTCAAATAAGGTGGGTTGGAATGGAGACCCGAAACCCATCTGTAGACAATTGGACATCCTCTCACAGAAGGGTCACAAGGAAGAGATGAGTCAGCCAGGGTGCAGTATAGCACTAATGAAGCACACAGCGTTCCTCTAGTTCTTTAATGCTTCTCACATCCCCTGCCACTATCACGATCACAGTTCTTTCTTACAAATCTGGCTAGACTGGAGAATGCGCACTGCTAGAGATGGGAGCTTTCGACACAAAGAATTCAGGATAGATAATGCCCTCTGAACCAATATCAAGAGTAGTGATACCATGAGGTAGGGAGGAAGTGTGTGGGGGGTGGGAGACTGGGAAAACAATCTGAATGATCAACATAGCACTCCCCGCCCCCAGTGGTAGGAACAACAGAAACATGGGTGAAGGGAGACAGCGAACAATGTAAAATATGAGAATAAAAATAATCTATAAATTATCAAGGGTTCACGTGTGGGAGGGAAGAGATAAAAAGAAGAGCTGATACCAATGGCTCAAGTAGAAAGAAACTATTTTAGAAATCATGATGGCGACTGGTGTACAAATGTGCTCAATAAATTGATGTGTGGATTGTTTAAAGAGCTGTAAGAGGCCCCAGTAAGATGATTTATTTACGAGAGAAGGAAAAGAAGAAGGCCTCCAAGGAGCTGGAAGGACACAGTGACTGCAACGATGGGCTCAGGCACAGAAACACTTGTGAGGATTATGTCGGACTACAGTGTTTCCTTCTGTTGTACACAAGGTCGCTATGGGTTGGAACCTACTCAGTGACACGATAACCAACAACACACTGTGCTTATACTAAAATGCATCAAAAAGATCATGGGGGAAATAGTATTAAGAAATGATGCAATTGTTTCCATAAACTTTTTGATGTCTCCTCATACATTACACGTACACGCACATATATACACACAGATTCTTAAAAGTATAGAATTTAGAGAAATAATTTATGGTTGAAATATGTGACTGAATTATAGATGCAGTATTGTTCTTTTCATTCAATCCTTCTGTATTGACGCTTGCTTAATCATTTGTAAATACACAAGAAAGTTAATATCAAGATGCGATTTTCTTTGTTCAGAGCGATATGCCTAAGAACCACAAATCTCACAAAGATTTTAAATAATAATAACAAATTTTTGGTGAGAGCTTAAAAGGACCAAACATTTTGGTAACATTTTTGCATCTAATTCTCATAGGCAACCTAGGAAGCTGATAGTCTTATTATGATCCTATTTGTAAATGAGGAAAGTGAGGCATAGGGAGCTTGGAGGCCACATTCTGTAAACAGTGCAGTTTATATTCAAGTCCATGTGGTTTGACTCCAGAGCACTGGGCCAGTCCACATCCCATGCTTATTTCATAAGCATATTTAATGGCATTTGAACATTGTTTGATTTCTCTGAGAAGTATGAAACAAACTACAAATTAAAATATAGAAAGTCCTTGATATTTTCTTCAAAGTACTTCTAGATCTGGCAATTGATTAATACCAAAACTTATTCTCTTTTAAGTTAGCTCAAACAGGTTCTCCAAGGGTGATGACCACCCACAAACATCTGATGGACACATTTCTGGGTGTGAACTTCTCTAGTTAGACTTGTGCCTCTACAGGAAATCCTTTAATCTGGGCAATGAAGATGTATATTTAAAATCATGACAAACAGTGTGAAAATAATTTTAAAGCTAACTCTTACATTTCAAGGCCAGGTGACATAGTGGTACAGTAAGGTGACCAGACGTCCCACTTTTTAACAATTTGTCCCACGTCCCACGTTGTTTTAAAATTAAATAAATATATTACAATACTATGTTTGCATTCTATGAACATTTTTGTTGCTCCATATACACCAAATTTTTAATCAAGAGCCCCTTCTCCCCCCGTTCAATGGTGTCCTGCTTAAAATCTGGTCACTTTATACAGAATAGAGTGCTAGTTCCATGGCCAGCAGTTTGAAACCACCAGCTGTTCCATGGGAGAAGTGACTTTCGACTCCCAGAGTTTAGTCTTAAAACCCTGCAGAAGCAATTCTATCCTGTCATCATGAGTCAGAATCGACTTGATGGCAGTGAGTTTGATTTTTTGAGAGGTCTTAGAGTTGGACTTAGGGTTGCTTTTGGTTAGTTGTTTCAAAGTTAGGAACAAGATAGTGATTTTAGGTGTCATTTCCCTGCTTGCATCATGCTCTGAGTGTTGCTCCCCAACCATTACCAGCTGATCCCTGAAGACCAATGTCACAGAACAGGTGGACTTCTCTCGATGGAGAGGACTTGGAATAAGGAACTCTTGATTTGAAAACACACAGATGTAACCGGGAAGGACCGAGGCTTCAAAATGCTTTGCTCTACTCAATCCCCAGCTGGGGGTTCGCATCCTTATTGCAGAGGTACTGATTCACAGTGTGCGTCTTAATCTGAGGAGGCAGCACAGGGCCTGGCCGCATGAGTCTCCAGCCAACCCCACGATAGCTTACAGCAACATGCGTGCACGCAGCTGGAAGGCGTAAAAGGAGAGCATATAATGAATTATTGTTATTGATGAGGCGCGCTTTTTTGGACGTGTTACCAAGGCAGACCAGTCCCTGGAAAGGGACATCATACACAGTGAAAAAACAGGAGGCCCCTCGAAAGAGGGATTGACACAGTGACTGCAACAATGGGCTCAAATAGAAGAATACCTGAGGATTAGCTGTTGCACATAGGGGCGCTGTGAGCCAGCTCTAACGTGGCAGCAGCTTACAACAGCAATGCGCATTCTTCTAAGTCCATGATAGGTTCGGACTAATTGAACCCTGGCAACGAGCCAGGGGCGGGGGTGGGAGAGGAGGGGGAGGGTACTTTTTAAGGTGAGGAAAATAAAGCACAGGGAGATTCTGAGGCTTCAGACACTTCAGTGTTTAAACTGAGAATTGGATCAGGGACCCTGGAGCCCAAGCAAGAATTTTCAGCCATAGCGTTCTTTGTTTGGTACACCAAAATATCAGACCAAAAACTATAATGCAAAAGAGATTAATTTTTTTGAGATCTTTTTGTGCTCTCCACACCCCAATCCTCATGTCTGCTACTACTGAACTATTAGGCTCACATCTTCATTCATTCACATCCTTCTTTTCCTTCATGGCCGCAGCGTAAGATTCCATAAAGAGCCCTGGGGGACCAGTGGTGAAGTGTTCATTCCATAACCACATATTTTAACCTGCTAGTCATCCCATGGGAGAAAGACATGAGTCACCTTCCTTACAGATGACAACTTTGGAAACCCTATGAGGCACTTAGAATCAACTCACTGGCAACAGATAGATAGTTGTTGAGCCAATCCATTTCCTCGTCTTCCTAAGCCCACAGCTGAACTACATTTTCCAGCCTCCCACTCATTTAGGGAGAGCCACATGTTATATCCAATGAGGAGGATATATATATATATATATATATATATATATATATATATATCCATGTTATATATGTGTGTGTTATATCCAATGAGGTGGATATATATATATATACATATATATATAATGTATTTCCAGGTCTGGCCTATCCATCTTCCCATGGGGTATTCTCCTTCCTATTTAAAGCAGATAAACCCAGAAGCCACATATGGAGGACGGTGAGGCCATCACAGTAGAAGGGTCAAGATTCTGTGCTGAGAGGACAGGCAACCAACCATCAGTCAGCTCACATGTGAATCTTTTGTAAGTGGACAATCAACTTCCATCATGTGTCAATCATCCTCATTGGAGTTTTGCTTACTATAGCAGTCAGCACACCCCAGTACCGACTTCCATGAATCCAGAATTGCACTAAGCTCTTTGCTGATATGCTGCTTTCTGACCTTCAGGAATTCACATCAGAGAGAAGTGAGAGGGACATGTGCGTGACGTGACAGAATATGGAATTGTAATGAACATGTCTAGTATTCCAGGGGAACACATGTGAAAGAACACAGAGAAAGCATTAGAAATGACGGGTACATTTGAGAAAGTGTGGTCTCCTCTCTCTGCTAACCCTTCCCAATGGCCCCACCCCTAGATTTTACACGCTACACGTTGCCAGCTAATGCCTTACTTTATATTAGCTAGTGAAAACTGTACTATAAAAGTCGGCCATGCCACCTATTGCTCCCATCGCCCCCCTTTGAGGGACATACTGCTTTCAGGGCCGCTGCTGATAGAAGATGTCTGAGCTCTGCCTTGAGCATTTCTATGGCCCTCATTATGCCAAGAGTGACCGGCTGATCAATCTTTGGAGTGGAGTGTTGTTACTCCCAAGCTAAGGGTAACTAACTAGGCCAGGTAGCCGCTCCTGCCTTCAGACATGGAAAGGGGCCCTGAACTGAAATAGTGTGCAGAAGCAGGACGCAAGAGAAAACAAGAACACAGGGCCAAAGACACAGAGCAGCGGCTCAGCTGAGTGCAGTCAACCACTGTGTGAGGTGAGCTACCCAGCTTCTAAGGGGCAAACAGCAAATGGGCTCCGGCTCATTGAAGCAGAAAATCAGATGCTCACAGAAGCCCTTGCAAGGAAAGTCGGTTTGGGGACTCTGCTTGCCAGTGAGCACACCCAAATTCTCTCTGTGGAGCTGTCCCAAGAGGACACTCCTCCCCAGGCACCAGACAGCTCCATCAGCACTACTTGCCTCAGACACTGCCCTGGTCATCGTTTCTGACGCTTGCCGTTCCCCACCGTGCACCCTGATCATTTCGGAGAAGGTCTGAAGACCCTATTAGTGCGCTAGATCCATCTCCAGATGCTTCTCAGAACCTATGTCAGGGAATCCATGAATATCAGATAAATACAAGTGAATTTCCATTGACAATTACAGCTGCCTCGAGCCATACATCCTCAATAGTAGCATGGAGTTATTGACATTTGGCCAATGCCCGCTTTCCAAGAGAGGAACATGGACTTAGAGTGTTCCCAGCTTAGATTTCTCTCACTACATAAGTCTCAGGCACATGATTTAGACTGTAGATTGTGTCCCAAAATCTCACATTCATTATATTATTATACCATATAACATAGATACCCCTTGCCCCATGTTCTCATGGTATGGACCACCAAAATCTAAGATGGAAAAATAAAACATTCCCAGAGTCCATTTCTTCAAAGACCCACTCCTTCCTCCTTCCCCTCAAAAAGTTAATAATGGAAAAACACCATGACATATCCACTAAGGACGACTATGTCAGTCCATTCAGCTAATTTCAAAAAAAAAAAAAAAGATGATGCTAATTATTAGAGATAATGAAAACTTGCTCTTCAACCATAACCCAAGGGGAATAGTCCAATTGATTAACAGGGATTTCAACCCACCCATTCAATTTCTTCTGCTCCTTTTGGTAATGGAGGGAAAAATTGGTTTGTAGAGAGAGAGTTTGAGAGCTAAGTGTCTAAGACACCGAAGGGAGTCACCTCATTAAGTCAGGGCCTGCTTAGGCAGCCTCTCGAAACCAGAGGCAAAGCCACCGGCAGGTATACTCACTACAGGCAGTATTTAATGAAAGCTTGCACATTATCAGAGCCTTCTTCTCCAGCCCTCGATTTTTCCCCCTGCTTTCCTTTCTCTTCCTTTTTAACGACTCGTTAGTCTTTTCAAAAATGCAGCATCGAAGCAGTTAAAAATAAATCTCAGATTTGCAGAACAGGAAGAATTTAATCATGGCAGTGACTTAGACTCCAGAGACAATTTTAGCCTCAAAGTTAAAATATGGTGTCTCTCACTCCAAGTCAATGGACTTTTCACAGAATACGCCAACATAATGCATAATAGTCATGCACTCCCAGGGAAGCTCCTGGGTATTGGTCCAGAGCCCCCAACCAGCAGGAAGATCATAGTGTATGCTGAATAAAATTACCCACCTAAAGGTCCTCAGCTATCCTGAATATTTTATGAAAAACCTTTTTTGTGGTGAAGACCAACTGGGATTTCTTCCTCCTAGGAGTGAGCTGTCAACAGTCGTAGAATTGAAAACCAGACAGAGTCAAGCTTAATTAGCTCTCCTCCCCTCCCCGCCACCTCAACCTCACAATCTGCTCGATTCTTTCCTGACCACGCACCTTGATAACTAATAGCACAGTGGGATTCATTTCCCCAAACTTTCAAAGAAGAAAATCACAATTATGAACAGGTGAAGAAAGAAGGAAAGAAACGTAACAATAGATTTCACAAATTGCTACAACCTATTAGCTGAATGCCATTAATAAAATCATCAGAAAATTCAGAGAGGCTTCAGGAGTGGGACTTGGCAAAGAGTTAGTTGCGATCCAGATTCGCTTATCCACAGAAGTAGTGGCTGATGCCTTGCTTTGAAGCCAGCAGTTTGCTGAAGTGAGCATTGCTAGCTTCTCCTTCAGTCAATCTCAACTCCAGGAGGCCCATGGGTGTCAGAGGAGATCTGTGGCCCGCTGGGTATTCAGTGACTGACTGATTTTTTTATTAGTACCTGACCAGGCCTTCATTCCAGCATGCTTGCAGGTGGACTTAAACGCCCAGCCTTCTGGTTAACAGATGGGCATGTGAACTAGTTGCACAAGGCAGAAACTCAGGAGTGACCTTCCGCTCCTGAGTTCTATGAGAAAACCTCGATGTCGAATACTCCCTTCCTGAGAGCCTACAAGACAACTTGCTCTCATGAAAATGCAGATCCCAAGTCTTGATCCAGAAAACATGATTGCTGAAAGTCCAATGAGTGATGCTAAGAGCCCGCTCATGAAGAATCCGTAGCTCACTTACAGGTAATCGTGGCTGCTGCTGCTGTAAGGTGCTGCTGAGTCGATTTTCAACTCATAGAACGTGGTCGAGGAGAACGGGCTAAGTGGTCAGTTGCTAACTAGAGAGTGTGCAGTTCCAACCCACCAGTGGCTCCAGGGCAGAGAGGTGGAGCAGACACTCTGCTCCTGTGGAAATGTGCAGTCGCTATTGTTGATGGCCATCAGGACCAGGTCCAACATACGGCCAGCCCGTGTGTCCTCGTCCCAAACCCTGCCAGTCCTGCACCATCCGCATCTTCATCACGAGGTTGGAGCCCGTTGTGACAGCCAGTTTGTCCATCTTTCTGGTTGAGGATCTTCCTCTTTCTCATTGACACTCACTGGACCAGTCCCTCCTGATAACATGTCCAAAATCGATCAGGCAGGCTCCCCGCCTCGCTTTTAAGGAGTATTCTGGCTGCCCTTCCTCCAAGATAGGTTTGCTTGTTTGCCTGGCAGTGCACAATATAGTTCATAATCTTTGTGAACACCAGCATTTAAATGTACCAATCAATCGGGCTTTTTATCTCTTCACCTAGTGTTTGCATGCACATGAGGCAATGGACAGTATCATGGCTTTGGTCAGGTGCACCTCAGCCTTCCAAGTGACATCTGCACTCTTGAACACTGTAAATAGGTCTTTTGCAGCAGATTTGCCCAATGTAGTATGTCATTTGATTTCTTGACAGGGAATTGATTATGGGTCCCACGTAAAATTAAATCCTTGCCAACTTCCATCTTTTCTCCACTTATCATGATGCTGTTTATGAGTCTGGTGGTGAGGATTTGGAGGGTTTAGGTTGGGGTTCAAATCCATACCTAAGTCATTGCTCCTCGTGAGTCAGTGCTTCCAATTTCCCTCCCTTTCAATAAGCTAGATTGTTCCCTCTGCATAGTGCAGGCTTTCATGAGCCTTCCTCTAATCCTGATGCTAAATTTTTCTTCAGATAGTCTAGACTCTAAGAATATTTGCTCAACATACCAATTGAATAAGTTTGGTTAAAAAAAAAAAGACAACCCTGACACATTTTTCTTGATTTTAAATAGTGCAATATACGCCGTTTTGAAGGACTACATGTTGGTCTTTGACAGGCTCTACATGAGCAAGCTGGAATTCCCATGCTTCATAATGTTATCCATAGTTGCCTGTGATCTACACACAGTCAAATGCCTTTGCCTCATCAGTAAGGCAAAGCCTTTCTGATAATCTCTGCCTTCAGCCCAAATCCTTCATTTCAATCAATAAAATTATCAAGTCATTTCTACTACATCTGCCTTGGATTTCTAGCTGTGTCTTGTATATTTATTGCTGTGACTGTTTTAGAGTCATCATCAGCAAAATTTTATTTGTCTGTAAGAGTAATGATATTTTTAACATAATTTCTGCATTCTATTGGATCCCCTTTCTTTGGAATAGGGGAAAATATGGATGTTTTCCAATCAGTTGACCAGATAGTTGTCTGTAGAAAATGTACAGCCTTAGAAACCCCATGGGGCAGATCCACATTGTCCTATGGGGTCGGCATGGTCAAAATCGGTGCAACAGAAATCGTTTTCTCATCGGCTTTTCTAGTCTGTCATTATGGGAGCAGATCACCAGGTCGTTAGCTGGGCAGGCAGAGTAGCTGGGCAGGTTAACAGCTGCAGGCTGAACTGTTACACGGCCAGGCCCCTTTGTCATGGGCAATAGAGGAGTAAACTCCAGGGTCCAGAATGTAGAGCCTGCAAAGTCCTCATTCTTTCCACTTTTAGTGAGAGTCTTTGTTCTGGGGCTTTAATTTTTTCTGTGTTTCTAAGCTGATAACCTCCCTCCTCTAACTTGGCATAGCGCAAAAGGTCATGCAACATTTCTTTCGCCTCATATTTCAAGATGACTGGCTATTAATAGCATTATTTGTGCTGGAGCCTCATTTGCAGACACCTTTCCAGCTAGTCTACCCTTTGCAATAATTCTCACCATGTAGCATTTTACAAATAACTTAATAGGAGGCTGGTTTCATCTTTTTTAATGTGTGCATATCCAATTTCCCTTTAGTTTCACAACACACACATCTGTTATTTCAATGATAACAGATGTTATACTGAAATTGTAATAACTTGTGAGTTAACTATATTCAAAACTTTATAGTTACACACGTTCCAATAACTTAATCCTCTACCATTATCTCTTCAAATTGATTTAGCCCTGCAGAAGTTGGAGAAAATCAAATATTCATTGTGTTTGCTATGTGCATATATACAAAAAAATCACATCATGATTTATCGCTGCTGGTATTAATCCTGTCTTCTTTGGAAAGATGTGGTAAAAATAATAATAGCGTCAACAATCCCACCTCTCTTTACTCATGAAGATATATTTCATAGGCAATTAAGGATTATTATGCATGCATCTGTGTGCAAGCATTTTTTTTCTTGAATTCATTCGTAGGCACCCCATAAATCCCATCTGCATTATAGCCAGTTACTGTTTGAGAAAATGACCTTTTCTCTTATCTCAAGGGCACAAACCTACCCCCGTTTGGTCATTTGATCTTTTATTAGGAAAGCGCATCTCTTCTCCCAAAGCAAACCTGCTTTTTCTCTTCAAGCTGCTTCATCTTCCTTTCCAAATCCATGAATAGCAGGCCCTGTGCAGAGATACCGGAGTGACAGATAGACACCCACAAAGCCAGTTGCAGAGGCCTGGAGTACAGTATATGAAAGTCTCCATCTTCTGATATTTTTTAGACTAGTGCAGGGTAGTATGAGCAGTAAATCTACTCAGGTGTTAGCCAAAAAGTTAGAGACTGAAGTTCATTTCCTGGCTCCATGGACGAGATGTTCAGCAATCCCCTTCTGAAAGATTACCATGGGAAACGCCCAGGAAGTATAGCTCTCCTCTCTGATACATGGGGGGAGGGGGAAGTCACCTGGACAGAACATGGATTTACAAGGCAGAAACCATGTGAAAAACAAGACATGAGACCCACCAGAGAGCTCTTGGGTTCCTGTGCGGTAAAGATTTCAGGAAAGAGCCAAGAGGGAAGGGGTCAGGAAAGGGGCATGGAGGAGAGAGGCCTTAAGCGAGACTTTGAAGAAGGCTTGGATGTTGGCTAGCTGAAATGCCAGGAAATGGCCAAAGCCCAGATGGGGTTTGAGAAGGCTTGGTGTGCGGGGAAACCAGGTAAGCTGAGCAGACCTTATTTGGCTGCTTCTCACCCTAGGAGAGAGCCATGACCTTTCAAATTCCAACTTTTTCTACTCACTAGCCTCTGCCAGAATGTTAGAGACACACTGCTCTGTTCACATAGGAGTTTCACCAAACTCACAACCCCACAGGTGACCAAGTGGGCAGGTCTGTAAGGGAGAGAAACTCTAGAGAGAAAGGGCTTTAGCATCAAGGAGGCATGAAGGCGCCATTTTGTTCTACCTCATGGACCCTACTGACGCTAGACAATTATTTCCAGTAGGCTTGATTCATTCCCAGGTCCAGTTCCATATCTACCAAGCATTTTCAGCAAGTGCCACCATGTATGTTAATCATAAGGGAAAAGAAAATTGCTTAAGGTGGGGCTATAACATGTTCACACGTATTAATGGCTTCGGTCTCGCTTGCTGTCTAGGGAGGCTATATTACATAGCAAACTTTGGAGTGAGGGAACCTGGGTTCAAGTCTCAGCTTAGCCTTCCAGCTGGGTAAGTCATGAGCCTTTTTGCATGTTGTGCCTCAGCTTGGTGAGGTTTTGTTTTGCTTTGTTTGTTTTTTAAAGAGGAGTAAAATCATTATCTATAAACGGCACTCTGTTAGACAGAGAGATTTATTTCTAAGAAATGGCTCATGCAACTGTGAGGCTGTCATCAAAAATTGAAAGGTCAAGCAGCAGCCCAGAGACATCTGCAAGGCTATGTCCCAAAATTCTTAGGTCAGGCTTCCAGGAGAGAGCAAAGGAGGGCTCAAGCCATCTACTAGAGCACCCATTCTTACGTGTGTTCCAGAGACCACGCCTGAACCCAAGAAAACTACCCTTTCAACTGATGGGTTGATTAGATGAGTTCACATAGTGGATGGTGACTATATTACATTATGAAGCAGCAGCCCATTCAATGTCTTTCAAACCATTGACAAGCATAGCATAGCCAATTGGCTACAGAATATGGACTGCTGAACTCTAGGAAACTGCATGAGAGTAATACATACCAGGTTGTTGTAAGAATTACTAGAGACAAAATATGTCAGGTTTTTAGAATCCTACAAAGCCTACCATATTTATTATCCTTATTACTAGAGCCATGCCCTTTCATTAATACTAGCAGTAGAATGTTAGACTTCTTAAAGCCCATTAATGAAAGAAATCTGTGTGTATCTCAACCATTTCTGTCCATTCTCAGCTGAGTTTGCTACTTGGCCATCACCCCGCTATTCTGGCTTGGGCCTTCTTTGATCTGAGTGATGGGTCCATGGATCAATCCTTTTTGGAAGATTCATTTCATTCCACCATCCTTTGAAGATTGTTCATTTCTCCAGAAAATAATAGTCCTTTTCTGCAATTGCACTACCAGGCCCAGCAGACACACAATGACTTATGAGCAAGTTTATATCATGTCACTGCAAATGACTAGTCAAAGCATTTTCCTCACTTGTTACCAAATAGTCCCACTTTGGGAATCTGATCAGTTTCATGTAATTCTTAATGAGAATACAATCTACACACTTGAGAAACATTAGGTCTTAATAAATAAAATGCTTAAAAATTTAAATAGAATTATTAGTAGGAATACTCAGAAAGCCCTAATATGAACTTGGGTGATGAGGCAGAAGCTGGTTAGAGGGCAGTTCCATTCATTAAAAAGAAAGACTAAAGATAACATAATGGAGTCACACAGCAATTTGATACGATCTGTGTTTGGATGGAGGAGGGTCAAGGTTTTCCATAGAGCAGATTGGAAACAGTAATCATATTTCACTGTGAGGGTCACAATTTCTTCAAAGTCCAAAGAGGTTAGCAAGAAAGAACCAAGGTAGCTCTCTGGTTATTATCTGGTAGTTCAGTAGCAGCATTCTTCCCTTCTGTGAAAGTCGGGCTTATTGTGCCAGGTTGGCCAATGGGAATATGTGGGCAGATTTTGGTCAGGAGGCAGCTTGATTGGAGGCTGACCGAAAAAAAATGAAGAGAGCCAGCATCCCATCTGGTGATCACACCAGCATGTTGCTGCTTTAGCTAGTTCTCTGCCTCAATTCATGTGCTACACTATCTGTAGGCCAAGCCAACCTATGGATCCTGTCACAAGAGGCTGAGACTTCTTCAAGACCAGCTTTTCCATGCTGCTGGTGCATACATTGCTTGAGGCTCGTGGATCTTGTCGCCATTCCTGAGTTCAAGATCCCATTAGGCCCTGCTTCAATAAGCTTCAGAGCTTATGATTATTGCTGATCCACGCTGCTGTCTGCTGCCTGCAGGAAGATTCTTCCTGCCTTGCCTCCACTCTCTGCTTCCTTGACCTTGGACCTGACAGCCATTGTGACTTGAAGGACTTCCAGGATACTCACTGTTCCATGAAAGTAAGTTGAACTGAGTCCTCTGTGCTGCTGTGTGAACTGCTGTATTCCTTCTCTCTATGTAACTCTACCCTCATATATGTGCAATCATAAGTGTCCTGCTCCTAACACACTTTCCATGGGAGGGCAGTTATGGTTTCACTCCTAGCCAAAGTGCATCATGTACACCTACTATCCGTGTGTCAGTATCGGCCTGTGTGTTGCTATGATGCTGAGGTTTCAGTGAAGTTTCCAGACTATAGAAGTCTATGAAGAAGGACCTGGCCTCCTGTGTTAGTCTGGGTAGACTAGAGGAACTAATCTGGGAGACCAATATATGTATAGGAAAGACCTTTATATCAAAGAGTAATTAATATGAAGAAAACATCCCCATGCTGTCCAGATCAAGTTCATAAGTCTGATATTAGCCCGTTTGTCTGATACTGGTCCATATATTCCTCCTTAGAGTCACACAGCACATGCAATGATTGCAAAAGCAGGAAAATCACAAGCCAGTGGGTGAAAAGTGTTGTGGCTCCAGTGGTGGGAGAAGCATCTTCAGGGCTCTAACTGCTATCAATGTGGTTCCGTGTGGCTTTTCAGCGGGAAGGTGAAGCAGAGAGTGTGTGCCCTGCCTCCAGGGAGGAAGACAGGAGTTCCCAAAATGCTCAGGAGAAAACCCACACATAGGCATGATTGGCTATGGCCTGAGTGACAGGCTAGACTCCACTCCTTTGCTCAAGTTGGCAGGAGATTATGTAATTGTCACATCTTCAACTTCCAAAAACTGGCCAGTGAAAATCCTATGGATCACAGTAGTCTGATCCCCACTGACTGTGAGGGCAGCCAAGGCCCCAAGTGTGTTTCATGTCAATATGCACCGGATCATTATGAGGCAGAGGGCAACTTGGTGGCAGTGAATAACAATAGCATCGTCTTTATCATCCCGAAATGACCCTACTACACCATTTGGGTACTCATTCTCCTAAAGTAGCTAGGAAGACATAGATCTTTGGGATCACTTTAACCCTTAGGAGAAAGCAGTTAATAAGCCAGCATTATTCCACATGGTTCTGGGTAAGTTTAGAGCACAACTAAGTGTTCATCTGAAGTCCCAGGCTGAGTTACTAGAAAATCTTGACTTGGGAAAAAAATCATTTTTCTTCTTCTTCTTCTTCATCTTCTTTGTCTTCTTCTCCTTCTTCTTCTTCTTCTTCTTCTCTTTCTCCTTCTTCTTGTTCTTCTCTGTCTCTCTTCCTCTTTCTATACACATATTACTTGGTAAATCTCTTTGTCAAAATCCAGAGCTCTGGTGGAATACTGAGTTACACACTTAACTGCTAACCACGAAGTCAGCAATTCAGACCCTCAACCTCTGAATTTGATGAAGCTGTTTGCTTCCAAAAAGATTTAAGGTCTTGGAAACCCAAAGGAGCAGTTCTACTTTGCCCTATGTGGCAACTATGAATCAGAATAAACTCAGCAGAGGGTGTGGTTCACTTAGGTTTGACAGTTTTGATTCCTCTTCTTCACTCAGAGTGTAAGTCCAATCCCATAATAGATGCATCACCAACTCAAACCATTTTTGTTCATCTGGGACAGCAGCCAAGACTGTACCCACACCCCAGGACCCTGAGTTTGCTGCTGATCATTACTGCAGGGCCCTGGCCCTCCTGTATCTTGAACCAGGATGAGGCTCCTTTTCTCTGCCTGTTTAAAAGTCTAATTTACTACAGAATGAAGGGTCTTGAAATACACACCATCCATAGACAGGGGTTCCCTCTGCATGGAATAGTTAGAGAGACAGCAATCTCCAGTCCTACCCCCAGGGTGAGCCCAAGCTCTTAGGCCACCTCAATTGTGCATTCTCTCCTTCTAAAGTACTTGCCCAGAATCTGTCCCACTGATGTCTTCCCAGGCACAGATCATGCTTCTTGAACTTCTGTTCCTGCTCTCATTCTGCTTTCTGGCTCTACCACACAGATACTGTTTGCCTGGTTTGCATATCCAAACCCAAACCCAAGTGGTTGCTCTTCCATATCTTGCCATCCAACTTTTGCTCACCACAACATCGGTATTCTCAAAATCTGCATGCATGGGTGAGTCCTCCTGTTTAGCACAGTGGCATGTAATGGCGGCACACATAAACATGTCTGAAGGACATGCCATCCACTTTTCCAGAGATGAAAAGGGCTACCATCTAGTGGTAGAGATGGAAGAGTATTGATGGAGAAAATCTGTACCTCAAAAGTGGAACTTTAAGGTCTGGGGCTTGCCCGCTGCAGCCAGTCTTGGGGAAATGAGGGGAGGCTGTCATGACAAGGATGTGCCAGAAGCAAGAACATGCACAATGGAAAGTAACTGGGTAGGAGGAGCAGGGAAGGGGAAAGGAGTGTTCCAGGCAAATGAGCCAGGCAGGGAGCACGTGGTACCCTGTGACCTAAGTGGACTAAATATATGGAAACTCTCATCAACCAAATCAGGCATGTCAGGTTAAGCGGGAAGCAATGAAAGCTTTAAATAGAGGGCTGATGTGATCAATTTATTTTAGTAAGATTTTTCTGATTATATGTAATATGGGCCTCAGCTGGAGAGGAGCAATATTTGAGGCAGGCATGGTAGTAACACCTGCAGTTCCTAACTACAAGGTCAACAGTTTGAAACCACTATTTGCTCCAAGGAAGAAAAATGAGACTTTCGACGCCGATAAAGACTTAAAGTCTCAGAAACCCAGACGGGCCGTTCTACCCTGTCCTGTGGGACTGCTATGAGTTGGCATTGACTCTGGACTTGGTTTTGAAAGTGTCACACTGAAGCCCCAGGTTTACATTCTTTTACGAGTAAAAACAAGCTAAAATCTTGCCTTTAGGAGGGAAAGGTCAGTTTGTGAACCAGGAAACACTCTAACATCCATGCAAGGTACTGCAGTGTTCCAAATTTCGAGATCAGAGAGAAATTTTAAAAGTTACAAAGAGATTGTTAAACTGAAATTCATCTTGGAACAAGTAGTGCAAACACTCTCCACAAATCTCTTTTTCAAAAACTCATTACATGAGTCAAGATCAGTTCAACTTTTTACTACTATAGTCACACAAGAAGCATCAGGAGCATGGCTGTTAGACCACGTAAAGTTTGTTGTCGTCTAGAGCTCATTTTGCAATTGGGGCAGCCATTTTAGTCAGACTAACCCTTTGATGTGGGGGTTCCCTGACACAACCCCATCTTTAATCAAAGCACCTTTAGGGGGTGCAGATCACCCAGCAAGGAGTTACCTATGTTCAACAAGAATTTAGTATTTCAAGGATGACTGTTCATTTTGAGATATTAAGATCCTTGATCATTAGAATTAATTCTACAAATGTGTAGACAGGCAAAACAATCAAAATACCAGCAGTTAAGAAACAGAAATTTTCCGCAGCTTCTTGTGCCCTTGATATTGAAATCAGTTGCCTGGTTATGACATTGCACACATCTGGTCACTGGGGTATTTAAACTTAACTCTCAAAGATCTGATTGACTGCCATGTCCAACGAGGTGCATTAGCGTTCTTTAACTGATAAATGAATCTAAGGATTCAGTCCTAGTTGTTCTGCACAAAATTAAGATAGAAGAACTAGATAAGGCACTTTCCAGCAGAGTTTTAAAGAAACGTGCAGTGGTGCCTTTTCCAAGACACATAGCCTCCTGGGGCAATATGAAATAAAGGAAGAGACACCGGTTTTTGTTCTTCAAATGCATCTTTAATTATGAAGAATGTTTCTTGGGGTAAGACATCAGAAACTGACAAGGTTTCAATAATTCAGAGTGTTCTAAGTTACTGTCAGTCGAGACAATGTAGCAAAGGATCATAGGACTTCCAGTTCATTTCACAGGTTTGTGAGGCCCTAAAAAAAGTGCTACTTTACTTTAACAGGACCAAAGAAAGCAGTTGGGTCCAGGACAAATCTAAGAATTCAGATAGTTGAGAAAGCTGGTTTTACTATGCCATTGTTTCTTTCTCCTAGTCCAGAGGACTGGGGCTGGGGTGGGCGTGGGGTGCCAAAAACAAGCCAATCTCTGGTACATGGGAAAGATTCAACATCATTCTTGACTAACTTATTTAGTAAAATGGGTCCCTCAGTCAGTGCCAAGGATGGTTTTGTGCCCCTGTGTAGGCATTGTGCTTTTGAGGAACTTCTTTTCTTCAAAGGAAGCAGCAGCACACCAATGAGGGAAAGACTTTACCCAACAGGAAGTGTGAAAACAACTCCTAGGGCGTCTTTCTAACCATGTGAAGGGAGAAGTTGGATAAAACCATTGACCAGGAAAGCTTTCAGATATTTCCCAGGGTGACAGCAAGGCTGATCAGACAATTGAAAGTTGTCCCCACCAATATTCCTTTCACTTTTCAACCATTGTATCTCTCCCTAGATGAGTGTGCTCACGCAAGTCTTCATCACAGGGACATGCCGACATTGAGTGAGAACAGACTCAGGTCAGGCCCCAATTATCACTCAGTGTTAGGATCTGGTCACTCCCTGACGTTCCTTATGTCTCAAAGTCATCCTTGTATCATAGCTTCTCTTTGGAAGGTACCAGAATGTTAGTTATGGGGACAGGTCCCCATATGTTCTTCTATAGATTCCTCTGTAAAAACATAAAAGATAGAGAAAATATATATATTAAGCAATTGGAAATTTAAAGAAGACATGGTTGCTGACATTAATTTCTGATAAAATATTCTTTAAGACAAAAAACCAACATCAGAAACAAGGAAGGACATTACATAATGATTAAACAATTCATGCAAAATGAAAACATAGCCAAAATAAATATGTACACACCCAATGAAAGAGCCCCAATACATACAATTCAAGTTTTAACTGACTTAGAAAGAGGAATCAATATTGCCACACTAATCAACTGACTGAAGAGATACATATTTATACCTTTTCAAAGAAAGAATGCAGAAAGTATTTATTATATCCATATTGTCACCTACATGTAAAATTTTACCGTTGATCATTCAGCAATGGTTGCAAATGTCCTTTGACAAGGAGCTTCCAGAAATTCAAGCCAAATTCTGAACAGGTTATGGAACAAGGGACATCATTGCTGATATCAAATAGATCATGACTCAAAGCAGGAAATGCTGGAGGGGGGCGGGGGCGAGAATCACTGTGTTTATTGATCATGCAAAGGCATTTGACTGTGTGGATCATAACCAACCATGGATAACATTGGCAAGAGTGGTAATTACAGAACCCTTCATTGTACTCATGTGGACCTGGACATAGATCAAGAGGCAGTCTTTCAAACAGAACAAAAGAGTACTACAGTGTTTAAAATCATGAATGATGATGTGCCAGGGTTATTCCTTGCACCATACTTATTCAATCTGCATTCTGAGAAAGTAACAGGAAAACTGGACTATATGAAGGAGAAAGGGACATCATAATTGGAAGAAGGCTTATTAACAACCTGACATATGCAAATGATACAGCTTTGCTAGCTGAAAATGGAGAGGACCTGAAGCTCTTGCTGACAAAGATCCAGGGCTTCATCTATCAATATGGATCATAACTCAAGGTCAAGAAAACCCAAATCCTCACAAATGGACCAGTAGGTAACAATATGACAAATGGAGGAAAGATTGAAGCTGACAAGGATTTCATTTTAGTGGATCCACAATCAATGCTTATGGAAGCAGAAGTTAAGAGATGATATATTAGGTAAATCTGCTGCACAGGAGCTAATTAAAGGATTGAAGTGCATGGATATCACTTTGAGAACTAAGGTGTGCCTGGCCCAAGCCACAGTATTTTGAATTGCCTCATATGATAGTTAGTCTAGACTAACTAGACTAGGTAGACTAGAGAAACAAATCTCCAGAAACTCATAAGTACATACGGGAGTTTTATATAAAGGGTAAGTGTACAATAAGAAAGCATCCCAACCCAGGAATGTCCCATCCCATAAGTCTAACATTAGCCCTATGTCTGAAACCAACATACAAAGTCCTTCTCGATCTCACAAAATACATACAATGACACTGACTACAGGAGGGAAACTGAATTAGTGAGTGTGTAAGCATCTCAGAGCTGGCAGGATTCTTCACATAGCTGCTCCAGCACCCTGCATCAGGGTGCAGCACCCTGCATCCAGCACCAGCAGGGCTGCATCAGGGTAGGTCCATGTGATTTCTTTCAGGGATGTCTTGCAGGAAGTGAGGCTTGCCAGCTGAAACAGGTAACTGGCTAAAACAGATGCACCTTAGTCCAACCATCAGAAAACAAGAGACCTGAGAACTAGAAAGGCAAGGCTTACCGAGCCATTTATTTATTTCTCCACCCTTCAATTAATCCCATATGTGTTTATCGGCCTGGTTGACACAATAAATCTTAACTATCTCATCTCATATGTATGTGAAATCTGAACAATAGACACAAATGACCAAAGAATTAATGTATTTGAATTATGATGGAGGCAAAAAATGTTGAAAGTACTATGAACTGCCAAAAGAACACATAGATGTGTTTTGAGGGAAGTATATCGAGAATGCTCTCTAGAAGCAAGGATGGTAAACTGTCATCTCACACACTTTGCACATTTGATCAGGAGGGTCCAATATGGACATCATGCGTAATCAATTAGCAAGGCATTTAAACTACTCAATTATAGGAGAAATATATAATAAAATGTTTTAAATCCTTGAATCAAATGAGCACGAATATAGACATTCCAAAAATATTTGCGACACAACAGAAGTAGTACCCAGTGGATAATTCAGAAAAAGGAATGAACAGCAAAATCAAGACCTTAACCTAACATCTCCAACAACTGCAACAAGAACAGCCAAAAAAGTAGAAAAGGAAGTATTAGAGATTCTAGCAGGAATAAATGGAACAGGAAAACAGAAAAGCAAGAGATTGGTGCTTTGAAAAGAGTGTTAAAATTTACAAAACAAAAAAAATTACAAAACACTGTTAATTTTAACTGAGGAAAAGAAGGTCCAAGTAAGATGAATAAAAATCAATAATAGCTCCTGCCACCAAGAGCTGACTGAAATGAAAAAGATGATAACAGGATACTGTCACTATACTCTAAGCTTGACATTATAGAAGAAACACATTTCTAGAAGAAATTCTAGAAAAAATAGACACATAAATGTTAAAAAAAAATACTTGTTGGCAAAAACATCTCCCAGTCAAGAAAGTTTCCCTGGAGAATCCTATCAAATATTAATAGAAGAGCTGAAACTAACATTACTAAATCTATCCCAGAGTATAAAAAAGATGGAGTAATCTGAACCCACTCTATGAAACAAACATAACCTTGATACCAAAGTGAAGCAAAGGCTTCATACACCCACAACATATATATATATACATATTACACATACGCATTTCTCATGAACATAGGTTCAAAAATCCTCAACAAAGCCCTAGTCAGTGGAATCCAACTCATGAATAAATAGCATCATAACCAAGTGAGATGCGTACCAGATGTGCAATGATGGTTCAACATTAGAAAATACTCAATATAGAATAAGGAAGCATATAATCATATAAATCAATAAGGAGAAGGCATATGACAAACGCCAACACTTTTTTTTCCTGATGAAAATGGTCAACCAAATAGAAATGCAAAGGGAATTCCTCATAATCAAGAGCACAGACATAAAATCAGCAAGTGGCAGTGAAGGTGAGTGAACAGATACTGAAAGCATTCTTCTTGGGTCTACAAAGATGCCATGCCCTTCCTCACCACTTCTATTTGGTAATCTACTGGCAGTCTAAGCCAGAGCAATCAGGCAAGAAAGGGGAGGGATTCCTATCGCCCTGAAGGGCAGAGCAGGTCGGTGCCTTGGGTTGCTGAGGCGGTGGATGGTTATGGGAGCAAAAAGACTCATCATTCTTAGGCAGAGCAACTGGTGGTTTTGAAGTGTTTACCTTGTCGCTGACTGCCCAGCTCACAGCCCACTGCCACCAGGACCTCTGAAGGGAAAATAAGAGGCAACTAAATTGACTAAAAAGAAGTAGAACTATAACTACTTGCAGATACTCTAACCCTACACCTGGACAATGCTAGAGACTTGTGTTAGTCCGGGTAGGCTAGAGGACCAAATTTCAAAGACGCACATATGGATATAAGGGTACGGTTTATATATTAGAGAAATAGGACATTAAGAAAACATCCCAATCCAGTGAAGTACAAAGTCATAAGTCTGATATTAACCCATATGCCCAAAATCCATCTATAAAATTTCCTTCCGATCAGGAAGTCACAGGTCAGTGGGTGCAGAATCCTAGCACTGGCAGGGGTCTCCCCATGGCTCCTCGCTTCCAGGCCTCAGGGTCCATCAACAGCATGCTGCCCCCGTTTCAGAGGTCTGCCTCCATCAGGGCAACGCTGTGTGGTCTCTCCGCCGGCTCCTCCAGCTTCTCGGATGCAGCCATCTTGTCTTTTTCATGATTCATTGTCTCTGAGACTAACTCCCAACAACTAGGGGAGATAGCTTCTCATCTTCACGAGGGAAATATCACAAGATTTCCTAGAAGTCTCAGGAGAAAGCCATGCCCACACAGAGGCCTCATTGGCTACTCAATGGCTATCTCCAGAGTAACAGGCTAGACTCCACCCCTATATTTCAATCATAAAATTAATATAAGCACATGACTGCCACAAGACTCAAATAGAAAACTACTGGAACCAATAGAAGGATTTCTTATAGAGGCAGGGTACGAGATTAATATTCAAAAATTAGCCTAAACTGAAAAGAGAACTCTGAAAAATAAATCAGGAAAATAATACTACTTAAAATAGCCACCCTAAAGATAAAGTACTTAGAAATAAATCTAAACAAAGATACAAAAGATCAGTACAAAAATACTAACTACTACTATAGGAAACCAAAGGGATATATAAACAGAAAGTTATACTATGCTTATGAATAGGAAGACTTAACATTGTGGAAATATCAGCACTACCCAAAGAGCGAAGCGCTCTATAGAGCAGGGGAATTCAATACGTCAATCATGATCTGCTAGTCGATTGCAAATGTAGTATGGGTAGATCGCGTGGCACTTAAAAGAGAGACATAAGCCTGTCATCAATCCCGCCACTTATTGATATACAGTGCAAACAATTAGATGCAATCTTAAGTGTCAAATGCATGCGCAAACAACTGCACTATGTGCAGCAAAACTAACAAGCTAACTTATCATCAATTTTTAGACCTTGGGGTTTTTTTTTTTCTCTCTTAAATGTAAGAAAGGGTATTAAAATGAGTGGGGGAGCTGGGTCAAGTAAGAATACAAAAATCTATCACTTTCATACAAAGTGGGAGACTTTGACACTACAAGCCGAAATTCAGCTGAAGTCCAGAGCCCATGAACAGTTCTGGAACTTACTCGCAGAAAGAAAGTACCCAAACATGAAAAAATGTGCTACCTCCTTGACTGCATTATTCAGCTCTACGTATTTATGTAAGTCAGCTTTTCCCACATAAAGATCATTAATTTCAAGTACCGTTTCACCATAAGTGGTGATCGTTTGGAAGTGTGCTTGAAACTGGCTATCAGCAATTACTGTCCTGTATCCCTGGCTCATTTCAGTCAGTGCAAGTCACCAGAGTAAACTCAGGTCATGACAAAAAATGTAGTTCATTGTACTGTGCAACATGGACTCATGCGATTATGCAAGGTACATAGACATACATTGTACATATACGGAGTTCTCAATGCATTTATGAATAAATGTGATAAGTGAATAAAATCAATATATGTTTTGCACTTTGTAGTTGGTAGATCACTTTGACTTGATCATTTTAGAAGTAACTCGCAGGCTGGAAAAGTCTGAGCCCCTCGACTCTAGAGAGCAATCTCAACCCGGATGCCATCATCATTCTTCAAAGAAATTGAAAAGCTAATCATCAACTATCTATGAAAATGAAAAACATTCTCTATAAACAAAACACTAACAAAGGAAGGGAGCAAAGTAGGGAGTTTAGGAAGCACAGAAGTAGATGCATAGAGACAATAATAGATGCAATGGTTTAACAGAGACTGGAGGTGGGGTGGGAGGGTGAGGAAATTTGGGAAGCAAATAATGAATGTGGGGGTGGGGGTAGGGGAAGTACTAGAATTTATGGGATTATAAAAAGACCATTCCCCAGCTGTCTCCTGCAAAGTCTTACCAAACGTTAGAAGTTACTTGCCAACACATGATGAGAGATCTGATGCTTTCAG
>PVJH01025978.1:0-30721 GCA_004026705.1 Nesogale talazaci | reverse complement strand
TTCCACGGAGGGATGAAGAAGGGAGAGAGGAAGGAGTACCAGAGGGCTTGCACCCTCTTAGAATGTTGCAGTGTCAAAGCCTAATTAGCCAGTTGGACATAACCGGTGTGGACTGAAACGTGGCACCCACCAGAACCGTGGACACTGCACAGGAAGACAAAAGCCTCACTCGAGCCTAAACCAGTAGGGAGCAGGCGAAGTCCTTGTCGCAGCCCGAGTAATGCCTCCCTCCCCCGGAAAGATGTCAATGTCCCAATCGGGGGAACCTGTGGGTAAATTCCCTCACATGGCAGAGGAGAGTTTGCAGATATAACATTCTTGAGATGGGGAAACTCTCCTGGGTTAAGACAACCATGAAGGAAATGGTAGGTAAGAAAGAGTGGGAGTGATGCCAGGAAGGGGTCACAAGCCAAGGGACACAGGCACTTCCAGAAATGGGGAAAAAAAAAAAAAGAGGATGGATTCTTCCTTGAAGCCTCCAGAAGGAATGGAGTCCTGCCAACATCTTGACAGACTTCTGACCCCCAAGAGAATAAACTTGCGGTTATGTTAGACCCCTGTTAGCCAATGAGAGTGGCGATCTGTGGGAGAAAGGCAGAACTGCTGGAAAGAGTTCCAGACGTGGAAGCCCACAGGGGCAACGCCACCCTGTCTGTCTTCCAGGATCGCTGTGAGTCAGAACAGACTCGGTGGCAGAGAGCTTGGCGTGGGAGTGGGGATTTGTAACCCATAGTTCACAGGAAACCTGAAATTCTACACAGTTAAGGCTTCACCTCTCTTGTTGGAGAAAAACTCATTGCCCTGCCACAAGGCGAAGGTTCCAAATGAAGCAACTAAAATGCCCAGGCCGAAGAGCCTCCACTGAAGGATTGATGTGACAACAGTCAAGTTCTCCCATAGAGAAAGGACTGAAGAGTCATGCAACAGAGGATTAGGAGGAAGGGCCCTAAGGATTAGGAAGAAGAGGCCTTCTTAATAACTACCCAGGAATCTGTTCCCCTGTTAACGTTTTCACCCCCTGAAATGTAAATGTCCACAAATAACTGATTAGCCTGAAGATCTAGTGATATCTGTTGTCAATTCCTAACAGTTGAACGATGATTCTTTCAACACTCGATAGGAAGGCGAAAGGGCTGACTGAGCATAGCGGGAGTGTGCTTATGAATAATAGATACGTTCACATCAGGCCGGTACAGCACTTTCATCTCATCATCCATGTGTGCAGTGCATGGACTGTGATGAATTATTCACTTCCTAGCTCTCACCCTCCTTCTTGCCAACAGATATTGGGCCTCTGTCTATGCTAGGGGGCTGAAATATTTATTCTAGCTGTGAGAGAATATCATTAGGAAGATAAGCCTCCTGAAATAGTGTAGAATGCCCGTTTAAAGCTAAGTAAAACAATAGGTCATTTCCTTCATGGCCTACTGTTGTGTAAACTTGCCTTTGGAAGATCCAACAGTTCTCTCCCATGGGAAGACTTACCTATCTCACTGCATCCACAAAGGACAGTCTGGTCTCAAGAAAGAACACTCCACGGGAGAGAGGAGAGCCCCAAACATGCACAGTTGTGCCAAGAGAACAGAGAGTGTAGGCGTGACCTCCTCACACCCACAAAGCTTGTTTTTAAACAAAGGGTGTTATGATGTAACACAACGTCCAGTGGATTCTCAGTGAGAATCGCAGCTGGCAGGAGACAGTCATATCCATGACTGATAAACCAACTGCTCAGGGCACAGGAGAGGAAAAGAAAGGTGGATTTTCTGCATGCTTCCCTCACAATGAAGAGGGTGTGATGTGAGAATGTTAAGAGGATAGTTCAAGGACAACTCATTAAATACTTTGGGGGTGGGGCTATCACTGCCTTTGGGGGGTGGGGGGAGGCCCAGCTTTGCTGCTGCTGTGTTTGAACCACCAAGCCAATGGGTCGCAATACTGCACTCAACCACTATGCCACCGGGTCCAGCCCCATTAAATACTTTCTAAAGGAGATGTTGGGGGGCAGGTGGAGTCATTGGGTCTGTCTTGGAGAAATGGGTGGAAACAAGGATTTTACAATTAAACTGGAATTTTGTTCTGTGAAAAGCTCTAATTCGACTTTTACTAATGATACTTAATTGGAATAAAACATCCACTCTTTGATTAAAAGACGTTTCTCAAAGACCAGACGTTTCTTGCTTCATCAGAACCTGAATGAAGCCCTCTCCTTTGGCGTATAGTCCATGCTAAGTCTCACAAGAGGGTAAGACTGTCCCATCTGGGTTCCAGGCTGAGTTGCATCAAATAAGTTTGGGGATCTCGATTCTGACGTGATCCCTTTTCCACATGGTTGGGAGCAGTAACGGGTGATCCTCTCTCTAGTTCTTCTGATCTCAGAGTCAAAGGTAACAAATTGGTGTCTTCAAAATATTGGTAGCTATGCAAGGAAGATATCAGAGAAAGACTGACAAAGAACAAGGGGGAGTGGTGTTACACGCCCGCCTATCAAGAGTCAGAGTAAAGACGATGTAGGAGCAGTGCCCAAACAGAAAGCAGAACAGGATGATGACCAGGACTCCAGAAAGGGCCCACATCTAGACCTCCCACTGCAGAGCAGAAGGGAGAGTAGAGCACATCCCCAAGGCTGCACACATTGCGTTTGGTTGTTTGGCCTTTTAAGGCCTCCTTCCCCTCCCCCCTTTTCTTCTTTGCTCACATAGGCATTTTGAAAAGTTCAGAATGAGTTGTCTTAAAGATGTCACACAATCTAGGTCTTCCTGACCGACTCCTCAGGATGTAATTGCAGTTCAACATGATGCACTTCTTCAATATTTGTGTGGATCGGAATGCTGCCCACTAGAAAGCTGGCATGTGGGAGGGGACAGTGGAGGCGAGACTATACTTTGGGGACTATTCTTAAGGAGGTTGTCTTTCCTAGCCCCCTTTCAAGGGTAGAGGCGAAGGTGAGGAGAGCATGGGACAGACGAGGTGACAGCATTGGGAGAGAAGGGGTTTGGCACAGGGAAAGTGCCAACATTGAAACCCTTCTGGAAAGGAATGCAAAAGGGTTAGGCACTGAATGTGAAACATTTTTTAGAAATACCTTGACCAATGTGCTTACATGTTTATACACATATAATCTGCCAACAGAAAAGCTTTTTTAAGTATAGAATAGGCAACAAGGGGAAAACAAGAAACCCATCTGAAGCCATGTTCTGGGGGTTGTTGGAAACATGACCCTAAAGGAAGCACACCAGCGGCCAAGCTCCACAAAGAGGATCAGCACAAACTGACGTCTCACGGTAGGGGGCGCTGAGTGAGAAGAAACACGGAGAATCTCAAGTGCATAGTAAATACATGATTAAAAAAAAATGACCAGGTGAGGCTAAGCCCCGGTGGCGTAAGTGGTTGAGTGCAGGACTGTGGCCGGCGGGCTTGGCGGTTCAAATCCAGCGGCAGCTATTAGGAGCGGCACTGGGTAGTGCCCATGACCACCAGAGGCAGTGATGTCAAAAAAAAAAAAAAAATGACCAGGAAAAAATTACATATTGCCTTCTAAACACACCAGTTGAAATGTATGTAATGCAATCTTCTACTTTGCAAATTTAGAAAGGAAATGAAGCAAAGCCATTACTGAGACAAGACCTTGAGACAGAACGAGTTAGCCATCTCCAGTTGCTGTGGCTTTTTAAAATCAAATTAGCCCCATCCTTTGTCCTCATGAGAAAATGTTCCACACTAGGCATGGGGACCAGAGCATGTTCCTCCCTCGGCCTGGGCCGGGGGTCAGCAAATTGCTCAGACTCTGCACCTCGGCTCTCTCCTCTCACAGGAATGAGATTATATTGGATCTTAAAACCCCCTAGTTTCCCTGGTTCTTGAGGACCAAGCCCTCCTCCACCAGGAGGTGACCCAATGCACTGACAATGTTAGCTAATGAGTCAACACCTTATCTCCCTTTCTGAAAAGATGCATCCTTCAAAGAGAAAGAAACACTCTCAGCTTGGGGGTGGGGGTGGGGTGGAGTCCATACAGCGCTGGCTGTCTCAAAGTGGGATCCCAATTAGGCCTTCGCCAGCTGAGCGGGAGGTGGAGCCGGAGAACAGCAGGAGAGGCTTCCATTTGCTCTGTTCAATGAGAACTCTCTGGAGTCCCATGAATAGATAATGCACCGTTTATTCTGTGCTCTTCCCTTTACTTCTCTTGGAGGTCAGCCGATGAATAAAGTCTCAAACACAAAAGCATGAACCATGTATAGTGGACAGGAGAAGGGGAAAAACAGAAAGAAAGAAAAGAAAGAACGAACGAAAGAAAAGAAGGCAGAAACTGCTTTTTCAAAATATCTCTCAACTGTCCATGAAAACAACAGATACTAAGCAGATCCAGACATCATAAAACCTTCTGGGGGGTAAGAACATGGTGGTCAGTGGACCTGGAAACTAACGGGAGCCTTCGTTGCAGTCTTGGTATTGTTTGCCATCAAGTGATTCCCACTCATGACGTCCTCGGATGCGCAGCTCCAAACTGTGCCCAAGATCAAGGCTGTGTGTCTGGGCAGCCGGTCTCCAGATCTGGCTTCCGACAGACTTCTGGGTGGGTCTGACCTGCCGATCCATGTGTCACTAGCCCAGCACCTCACAATTCATTCACTATCTGCGACACTATGTGCATTTAACGTACGGTTTGCTAGCATTGCGGAAAAACTCGTGTGGCAATATTAAGGAAAGCTTCCTGGTAGCTCTCGTTTTAAAGGGAGCACACCCTTGCGCCGAAGAAGGAAGCAGACCCAGTACATCTTGTATCCCATCCCAAGAACACTTGTCCAATCACCAAAGCACAAGATGGCCACAGGCACGCCTGGGCAGGGTGACACAGTTGGACCAGGCTGCCGTGTGGCTGCCAGTCTTACTCCAGCCATCAATAGAAGCCATCCAATCAAAATAAAAAGGCAGCGAGAAGCAGAGTTAGCCTTTATCAGGCTGCCTTCCAGGAGCAGACATGGGAGCGTGGCACGGGGGAGGGAGTTACATATGTACTCTCACTCAGAACACTGCCTGTCGGCTACTCAATCCATCAAGCTCACCTGGGCCAAATGCATGCAAGCGGTTCCATCTGATCTTAACACTTAGGTTTTACAATATGTAGTGTGTCCGATTGCACTCATGCAGGCACCCTCTGGGGCCTTGGAACACTTGGAAGGAGGGTTGGTCTTAGAAATCTACAAGGGTAATTCTACCTGGGCATGTGTAGGGTAGGGTCAGAATCGACTGACTGTGAGGGAGTAACCGTGGGTGAGTATATCCGCAACAGAAGTAGTCCTTTGAAGCAGTTTCAGGATGCCATTTATAACTTAGTTTTGTAAAGCAGCATTTTCATGTGTCCCTTTCAGACCACACCTCTCCCTACTGGGCTCAAAGACTACAGTCCATTGTCAACAAAATGATCAAAGAATGGAAGCACAGTATTTCTTTGAAATATTTGATGTTTTGTGCTTTGACTTAGAGTATCCTCCTAGTAGTTTATTGGATTTGTAAGTTCCACTCTACAAATACGGATGCCAAATTGCACCTCCTCTTATCAAAAGGTACTTAAGCCACAAGTGAAAACTCAGACAACCCACTTTTCTAAACCGGAGGCTCCCGAGACCGCACCATCAAGTGCAGCCCAAGTGGCGAAGCCCGGGCATCTTCTGCTGTTTCAGTTCTTCAGTTCTTTGTCTCTCCTGGGAAAAGGGCAGACTAAATCAACACACTGAGCCATCGGCACTTCATTCCTCCATTTTAAATACTTGCTAGGAAGACAAGTGAAAAAGTCGAGAGGGGGAAATAATGCTGGCTTTACAGAGAGCAGGCATTGATCCCAATGGGACTCAGTTCACCAGCTCCACTCCATCCTGGCTGCCCGAGCTGTTTCCCCAAACTTGGTGTGTGTGGAGATTTCCCACATACAATTTTTTTTTTTAAAAACTCATTCATTCAGAGTGTGTGCGTGCACATGGCCACAGCTCACTGACCGGTGAGTCATCATCCTGGTCCTTTGGGGTGACAGACAGGACCCAGTGAAAGCTCACAAAGGAAGCGTCGAAAGACCACGCAGACGCGTTCTTGACCTTCCAGCGTGGGGGTGCGAGCTTGAACTGCAGAGCCCACAGCCTGTGTTTGAATTCTACTGTAGTGAATCACGAGATGGGTGAGTGTGAGGAAGAGATTTTTTTAAAGAAAATCATTTTATTGGGGGCTTGTATAGCTCATCACAATCCATCCATCCTTCTATTGTGTCAAGCACATTGGTATATTTGTTGCCCTCATCATTTTCAAAACATGTTCTTTCTACGAGAGCCCTTGGTATCAGCTCATTGTCCCCCTTCCTCCCTTCCCAAACCCTTGATAATTGATAAATTATTATTATTTTTTTCATGTCTTTCACTGACTAAGGCAGAGTTTTAATGGTCATCTGCTTCAGTTGCCCCATCTCTAAACTAGGAATCACAAGACACCTGCTTCATTGGAAGTTTAGAGGTTCGAGTACCTAAAAAATGATTAAAGCAGAACCTGGCCTGCCGTAAGCAACCAAGACATGTTAACCAACATCATTGTTAATAGGCAGAGAATCAGAAATATGAAAGCCAGACGGAGCCATTAAGATCATTCGAGCCCAGTCAGAACTATCAGCTTCTTCCCGTGTTTCTGAGCCTGTAGTTCTCTACAGTGATGTGGTGCTCTCACCTCGCCGCTGCCCCAGCCCCTGGCCAAGCAGTCAGGAGGGAGACCTGGGCGTTGCCTCTCTCAGTTTGATGCAGTTCTTCGCTCAGTGCAGATACGATCCCCTGTAGGCAGACCTCAGAGAGACTGTCGGTTCGGTTCCAGAGGACGGCGAAAGACCAGGATGTACACTATTTCTTGGTTTCCAAGTGACCATAAAAGTTATGTTTACATCAGGCAGTGGTCTATTATGCGTGCAATAATAACATGGGGAGAAAGTTTGAAAGGTCATGAGCGCAGCCACCATGTGGCATGGAGACATGGAAGGAGCACATACTGTTAGAAGAATGGCTCTGGCAGATCGGGTTGATTCAGGGTGGCCACGAGCCTTCCCCCTGGTCAAGAAAAATGTAGTCTCTGCCAGGTGCAACGAGGAGAAGCGCGTGGAGAAGGGCTGTGCCGGCATCGTCACGATACTTCCTTCTCTGGACTACGAGCTTCCCTCTTGTCCGTTCCAGAGTGCCCCACTAATGCATCCAAGCCCGCCTTCCTTCTCAGAGTCTCTCCTTCCACCCCAGTCCCCATGCTTTTGTCTGAGACCCCTTGTGATACTCCTGAGGGGGCCACTTCTGTGCCTGTATCACCTCTAATTTGCCAGTCCCTTACTGAATTCTTACAGCACCAAAGCATTCATGTGAAAAAGAACCCAACAGCCCCTACCCCCACCCGCATTAAACTGTAACTGCTGGCTTCCACCACTGTGGCCTGGAAGTCTGCCTAGAGTGAAGCCTGTCATTCACATCATGAATGACCATTCCCCTGAAATAGCTGTGCACTGTGCTGTGAAGCCAGGCCTGGGGAGGTGGGGGTTGGGTGAGGCTGGACCTGCAGAACAGGTTACAGCTAGAAGCGCCACTACAACGGAGCACTGCATATCCCAGGATTGTTTTTCCCTTTATACAAACTCAAACTCACTATCATGGGGTCAATTCTGATTCACAGCCACCATATAGGACAAAGCAGAATCACCCCCATGGGGTTCCAAGACGGTAAATGCTTGCTCTTTTCAAAATCATTTGACTGGGAGCTAATACAGATATCATACCATTCCACAGTTCAATCATACCAAGCAGCAGTGTACAATTGCTAGCACTGATTAGTTTCGAGACATTTCTTCCTTCTTGGGTTCCCTGTTACCAGATCCTCTTTACCCACCTCTTCCCACCTTGTGCATCCCAGGGGCCCTTATTCTACTTGCTGTCTCTATAGGTTCATTAGTCTTGGCTTTCATGTTCCGAGAAAAATAGAAAAACGCATAACAAAGATTCAAAAGGCTACCCATAGTGCCAAAATACATCAGAAACAGACTCAGTCCCTTGGAGAGGCTCTACTGACCAGACACAAGGCTGACTCCTTGTGAGAGTTCTCAGAGGAGAAGCCACATGGGCTTATCCTGATGGAACCAGACCTCCGAAGCTGGAAAAGCCACGTAGAAACTCTTGCCAGTGCTGAGATACTTGAGAAGCCACAGAGAGGCCCCTGCCAGTGCTGGGATGTTTCTATGGCCACTGGAGTCTTGTGTACAAGACTACACCCACTGGCCTGTGGTTGTCCTAGTGCCATTGCATGTGCTTCGTGAGTCTGAAGAAGACTTACGGACTGGTATCGGACACACGGTCTAGTATCGGACTTATGGACTTGGACTGGACTGGGTTGAAATGCTTTCTCAATATTCCATTCCTCTTGTATAAAAAACCTCTCCCTTATGTAAAAAAAAAAAATACATCAGAGACAAACCCTAATATAAAATACAAACACAGAGAAAATATTGAAAACCAGGTCAGGCCCAAAGTGCATCAGAGCTGGGATCAGGTGAGGTTTTAACCACATCATTTTATCTCCTATAGTCATCTCTCCAAAGAATTTAGATGGCGTCTGGCTAGCAGATAGAATAGTGCCTGGGGTCTTAACGGTTGTTTCCAAACAAGCAGCCATCTAAGTGAGATATCAACTAAATCCACATGGAAGAAGCATACCAACATCTGTGATCCAGGGATTATAAATTTTATAATCCTAATCCAAAGGAGGGAATAGTATCCGAGCTTAAATTGTGAGACTCTGGTTTGCAGAAGGCCATGGATGACAGTGGAATACATTTGCAAGATCTACCCCGGAAATAAGCCAGGGGTGAATTCCCTCCAACCATAATTGAGGGACGGGAATGAACTTGTTACCAAAAGACTGTAACTTTTTATGGGAGTAGAAAAGCCTGTCTTTCTCCTGCAGAGCAGCTAGTGATTTCAAACTGCTGAGCTTGTGGCTAGCCGCCCAGTGTGTAACCACAATGCCATCAGCAAGCCAATAAATGTCAGCACGGGATGTTTGCAAAGCAGAGAGACAGCTCCCACAAAGAAGAAGCAGTGGGAAACTTACAGCTGTGGTTTTTCTCGATATACTCTAGAATCAAACCTAACCAAACTCACTGCCATTGGCTCGATTTCAATTCCTAGCAGAGTAGAAAATGCCCTGTGGATTTCTGAGATTATAAATCTTTCAGAAGTACAAAGACTCATTTCTCCCATAGAGTGGCTGGTGGTTTCAAACCACTGACCTTATGGTTAGCATCGCCATGTGCATGCATCCCATTGTGCCATCGCATTTGAAAACACATCAGTGCCCAGGCACCTTGTCCCTCTCTAATTACACCAGAACCTGCCAGGACGGGACCCTGGAGCGTCACCCAAAAGAATTCAATCTAAAAAGAGCAAGTGGGGCTGAGCCTCGATGGCGTAGTGGTTGAGTGTGGCACTGCGGCCCATTGGCTTGGCAGTTCAAATCCAGCAGCAGCTCTCCAGGAACAAGGCTGGGTAGCTCCCATGACCACCAGGGGCCAGTGATGCCCCCCCCCCCAAAAAAAAGAGCAAGTGTGTGGAGAGGAGAATCTCAGTTCAAGGAAAACGGTTAAGAGCGGACTACCTTCTGTTTGAACTCTGGTCAAGGGCATGACTAAGCCTCAGGGATAATGAAATACCAGAGAGGGAAAAAAACAAACAAACAAAAAAACAAGAGCAGTCTCACTAAACTCTTTGTAAGAATTTGAGAGCATTAGTCTAAGAGGTTAGGTGGAGTGCTAAGGGAACTTGTCTCCACTGGGGATTCCTGGACAGAGGCAAGCTTATTCATTGGAGCAGTGGACTTGTCTTTTCCCCAAGTCCAGACAATCTCAGCTGGAGCTAGGGAGGAGAGAAACAGTTGAGAGCAAACACAGGTAAGACAATCCAAGGTTAGCTTCTTTGCTCAAATAGGAATGGAGGGGAGGGGAGAACAAGAAGAAGATCCCAGCAAAAATGGGTGAGGCAGACCTAGAGAGAAATTATTCTTTTATTCTTATATGTGTGATCTGAAAAAAAAAAAAAGATGTTGCAGAAGATTGAAAGATGACTCTGGGTTCCAGGGACTTAACAATCTCATTTGGTGATAAGGAAACAAGCGCATTGAAAAGTTCAATGATGAAAACAGACTCAATTAGTGACTCACTTATGCTAAGAGATGGCACTTGTACTTAGAAGAGGCATGTAACCATGCCAGACTGTTAAAATAATAATAATGTTCAGAGGAAGAAGCAGATCAGAGGAAGAAGCTCAATGCTGAGCAGATCAGGGAAGAATTCTCAAAGCAGATTGTGACCATTTCAATTTTTGTGTCGCCTTGACTGTGCCAGAACTTCCAATGGCTTGGCTGTTAAGATGAAATAATCCCCCCAGGATGATACCTCCTAGGGGGTGCAGTCTGTTTCCAATACGAGTGGAATACTGTGGAAAAGCTTGACCTGCTTTTTGTGGGATGTAGATCCTGCATCTAGTTTGTCATCTGATCTCAGTTCTACAGATTTGAGCCAGCAGCCGGCTGCACTGCCAGCCCACCCTGGAAGTCATTAGCAGCCTACCATCTTACCTGCCAATCTTAGATTCATTTGTCCCTGCAGCCAGGCACCTGCCATCTGACCTACTGGAGTTAGTATATGTGCTGCCAAAGTGAGCACAGCTTGCTGGAGTTAGGAGTCGTCAGTAGTTTCCCATCTTTCCTGCAGACCTTGGATTTACTTACGTCTGAAGTCATAAGTCTGTTATTTGACGAGCCAACTTTGGGCTCAATAGTCCATGCAGCTCTGGTCTGACCTCTGACCCAAGGACTTGGAACTTGGCTGCCCCTATAGCCATGTAAGTCATTTCCTTGGTTTCTCTCTATAAATACAGACATACATACTTACATATACACATACATAAACAGCTTCCCTAGCTGTGTTCCCTAGCTGTGTAAGACCCAGACATTGCTCTTACAAGGTTATCAACTGTGGGAAAATACTTTCACCAACCTAGACATACATAAACAGCTCACGTGGAAAAGAGCAGTTCTCGAAGCAGCAGCAGAATGACCGTGTCCAAACTCAGGGCTCTGGCCGTCACCTCTACTCTGTCCTCGCCTTTGTTTGCAGCCCAGACACCTTCCCAGCTCTTTTGCAGGCATACTGGATCGAGTTGTCTGGACTTCCTCAGCTCCCGGCTCTACTGTTTTTTAACTGGAAATCCTTGGGTAAAGGAGGTCCATAAAACAGGGAACAGGCCGATACCTGCTGTGGCAGTTACATGATCTCCTGTCAACTTGCGAAGGGGTGGAGTCTAGTCTGTCAATCAGGTTATAGACAATGAGGCTTCTGTGTGGGCATGGCCATCTCCTGGGAATTCTGGGAGCTCCTCTCTTCCTCCATGGTGATGGGACACAAGGACAGATTTTCTGCTTCATCTTCTTGCTGACAAGCCACATGGAGCAACATTGATGGAGCCCAAACCCTATAGCTGGAGGAGCCCCATGGAGACCCCTTGATATTATTGAGCTGTTTCCACCACCACTGGATCCCTAAGACTTTCCACCCCACGCTCTTTGATCTTCCTGCATTCAGCATCATTGCACGTGTTGCCTGAGTCTAAAGAGGAATTTACGGACTGGTATCAGACATATGGGCTAATATTGGACTTAGGGACTTGATCTGGACTGGGCTAGGGTGTTTTCTCAGTATATAATTACTCTTTGGTATAAAGTTCTCTATGACACACATGTAGGTCTCCCTGGATTTGTTTCTCTAGTCAGAGTGACACACCTGCCTTGGGAGTGGCTGTGGGCTCAAATGAGCCAGAAGAAGGACGCACACTGTTTTACAAACTAGACAGCAACAACTTTGGGCTGCATGTGAAATGTGTGGGTGGGATCTTTCCAACTTGTGTCTTCGGGGTTTGGGCCTCTGCAGAGGCAAACCGGATCCCTGGGAAATGCTGAACGACTGGAGGTTCATGTCCTCTCAGAGCCAACTAAAGAAAGGGAGGGCAATCGCTTGCCAAAAATATCAGCCCTTGAAAGCCTGTGTAGCACGCTTCAACTCTAAGTAGGAAGCGAGTTGCCAGCAGGTAGCGGTGGAGGTAAATCCCCTGTGACGCGTCTCTTTAAGCTTCCACAGCTCCCTCTGCAGGCATTGCTTCAGTACCTGCCTTGCGTTGGTACTGAGACAGGAGAGTGAACACGCTACACATCGATTCGGCTTAAATAAGCGCCTCTGGGGAAATGAGCCTCTCATCCGTCTTCCCTGCTCTCTGATGCCCCCCTGGGAAGCGTTTTCGTCTGGGCAAGCTCTCTGACAGAGAGGAAGCAGTCCGGTGATCTCCATTCGCGTCTCATCTGATGGAACCTGGAGATCGAAAGGAATGGGCCATACTCTGTAGATTTCACTTGTGAGATCCTTTTGCCACATGCCCACAGGGAGTCAGGACTGGAAATGCTCACCCAAAATGTATGACATTGAATTCCAAAGCAGTGTGCTTAGCAGAATGAAGTGGTGCATTTACCACGGAGGCTCAACAGAAACCACCTCCCCCTCACGCAGGACAGCGGAGCCCGAGTCTACAGCCTACAGGGCAAGAGCCTCATAGGAGGCGCTTGCTCTTAAGAAAAACAAAGTCTCTTTCCAAATCAGGCATGGAGATGTCTGCCGCCTGCCTTGTACTAACACATGGAGTGTCCCAAACAGCCAGGGAATTTGATAGTTAAGTGGAAAGGAAACTGAAAACAAGAAAGTACCCTGGTGGCAATAATGAAAGTTGGCATTTTCAGGGTTGCTAACACATTGCTGTCTCTGTTCAGACTCAGACCTGGAACCAAGCAAACGTGCGGAAAACCAGGCCCCTTTATACTTGGAAAGCTGTGACTGTGCTGTCACTGTGGGTCATGTGTTGGGCTGTCAACCACAAAGTCTGCAGTCCAAAGCTACCGGCTGCTCTGAGGGAGAAAGAAAAGGCTTCCTACTCCCATAAAGAGTTATAGTCTCAGACACCCACAGGGGCAGTTCTCCCCTGTCTTAGCGGGTGGCTCTGAGTCAGACTCAACTTGATGGCAGTGAGCTTTATTCTAGTTTTCAAAACTGTAACAGTCATCATGCAATGCAATTCAATTTTACCTTTTCTTTTCAAACTCTCCCCACTAAAAACCCACCAAATAATCCATAAACCCCAACAACAAAAGAAGGTAAGCAAAGTTCATACATTCCATTTAAAAACTTGGAATTTACATTTGGCCAAGAATCAGCTGCCTAGAATGTGGGTGACTTCTCTTGGAGGTTGGGTGGGGCCGGTGGATGTGGTCGCCAGGGAAAGGATGGTCAGTGGGTACAGCATGCCTTTGAGACCTCCCGAAAAGACAGGCAGAAACCTGCAGGAGACTGACAATTGATGTCCATCCAGCGTGCCCCATGGGCAGAAATATCTATCTGTCAGTGGAGGCTTGCTTAATGATATGACACTGACCGGGTTTCAGTGGACCTTCCAGAATGAGACAGTCTAGAAAGAAAGGTTTGAAAACCAACCAAGGAAAGGCCCCTGGCTCACAATAGTCTGGTTCCATCATGCATGAGGTCTCCATGAGTCAGGGGCTCACTCAATGGCAGCTAACCACATGTGAGACAAAACCCATCCCCAGCAGCCACCTGTGCCCTGACCAATCTGTCCATCATGGGGGCCTGGCTAAAGGACAGTGTTGGTTGGTTGGTTGGTTTTTTCTGAGAATACCTTTGAAGTTCCTATTTGAGGCTCTTGGAAAGCAGGGAAGAATGAGGCAGGAAGGAGTGGGATGGAGGGGAACTATGAGGAGCTAATACCAAGAGCTTAAATAGAAAGAAAATGTTTTGAGAATAAGGATGGCAACAAACGCACAAATGAGCTTTGTATAGAAAAGAAGTATGCATTGATAAGAGTTATATGAGTCCCCAATAAAATGATTTTTTTAAAAAAGAAGAAAGAAAGCAGGAAAGAAGCCTGATGCACTCCACTGGCTGGCAGTCACCATGGAATCAGTTTGTTGCCTTCCACTGTATATTTAAACACACCCCTAATTTAATTTTAGAAATGACAGTTAGTCAAGCCTTCACTCAGAGGAAATCTGTTCATAAGGACCCACGGGCAAGGTCACTGAACTGGAGTTAACCTTCCTTGACATCCATTTAAACGTTCAGGTAAGTCTGTTGCAAAATCCGTCAAGGCCACAGGCCCCCATGGGGAAGGCTCACTTTCTCTCTTCTTCCTACTTCATGTAGAGTTCTAGGCCTTAGTGCGACCCTCCGGGAGAGCGCCCCCCGAAGGCAACGACCCTGCAAAGTGGGGCTTTGTGAGCCGTGGGTGAATAGGGCACACGTTAATTTTTCCATGTGCGATCGCCGTAGACTTCTGTGCAGTTGGAAGAAAGAACAGAAGCAGATCCTGTGTTCCCTCCCCCCCACCAGTGGCAATAATTTGTAAAGCTGGAGAAGAACTATCGCACCCAGCAGAGTGACACTGACAGTCAAGCTATATCACACAAATTCTTTTGATGGCCATCTTCGCTTCCCTCCCCTCCCACCCCCGCTCTATAGCCTAGCAACCACTCATCTGTTCTCCCTTGCTCTCGGGGTTTTTTGTGACTCAGGAATGGAATGTAAATGAAAGCATGCGGCACGTAATGCTTTGGGAGCGATCTTCTCGCTCAGTGCCATGGCCTGATGATCCACTCAGGCGGTGTGTATCCATCGCCTGCTCCTTCTTCTTGCCCAGGGGTATTCAGCCCCTGGTCGGGACACCCCACAGTTTGCTTCACTGGGCACTTCACTGAATGGTTTCCAGGTTTTGTTCCTTAGGAAGAAAGCTGCCATAGACGTTCGTGTGCAACTCTCTGTGTGAACACAAGTCTTTAATACTCTCTCTGGGATGAGTGCCCAGGAGGACAATAGCTGGCTCATAGACTGGCTGCATGTTTAGTGAAGGAAGCTGCCCAACTGCTGTCCAGGGGGACGACTACTTTGCAGCCCGCGATGTACGGGTGATCTTGTTTTTCCACCGTCTCGCCAGCATTTGGCATCGTCATTCCTATTTATTTCAGCTAGCCTCATCGATGTGTCGTGTAGTTTGCAGGTACCCGATGGCGCGTGCCGTTGAGCAGTTTTCCATGGGCTTATCCTTCATCTGCATGTCCTCTTCCTGCCTCGCCCATGGGAATGCGTGGGTGCTGTTGAGTCCTGAGACTTTTCAAGTGTGTAGCTTGTCTTTTCGTCCTTTTAAAGGAGCCTTACACAGAGTAGCCTTTTGGGTTCTGTGAAAAATTTAATTTACTGGGGCTGAGTCCCGGCGGCGTAAGTGGTTGAGTGCGGGGACGGCAGCCTGCAGGCTTGGCGGTTCAAAGCCAGCGATGGCTCTCAGGAGCAGTGCTGGGTAGCTCCCATGACCACCAGAGGGCAGTCATGCCCCCCCCCAAAAAAAACAAAAACAAATTTAATTTGCCAATGCTTTCTATTATAGATTGGGTTTTTGGTATCAGGTGTTAGAATCTTACCCCCCCACCCCCTTGCCTTAAGGGCTATTTACTATATATACAGCTTTACTAGTTTTGTAGTTTTACATTGATGTTTAAATTCCCGTTCCCTATTGAGTTCATTATTGTATTAAGCATTCTTTCCTTAAAATTCTCCATTTATTTGGGCTTCTCAGGTCCAATCGCCCTGCTGGCACTACTTGAAGCACTGTCTTTCCTCCACCAAGTTGCCTTTGCTCTCCATGGGGGACTCATCGTTGGTTCCTGATGCGATACGCCTCCTGGCTCGTCTTTCTTGGTGACTGTAAGTCCCTCTGCTCTCTGCTTCTTTGGTCTGTCTCTTATACTACATCAGGTAGACCGTTGTGGCATTAGCATAAGTGCCTCTAATCCTGTCTCATTAACATCACCATCCCCTGCCACTGACTGGATGCTGACTCAGAGTCACCACATAGGACAGGGTAGAACGACCCCTGTGAATTTCTGAGACTAACTTTTTACAGGAGTAGAAACCCCCATATAAGAAGCAGCTGATGGTTTCAAACTGCAGACTGGCATTGAATGTGTAACCAGTGTGCCACCAGGGATTCCACTCATTACCCTCGTAGATGCTAGGATGTGTAACACATAAGATGATTACATCAGATCACAGGATGCAGAAATCATGGCCTAGCCAATCTGACACATATTTTGGGGTGATGCAATTCAATATACTGATACAAGTTTTGCTGGATGCAGCTTTTGTAGTACATGGCCCCCTCTGAGTTAGTGCGCCCAGTGGCATCATCTGGAAAGTTCCCCTCTGGTCACAGTGAATTGTTTCATAAAAGCAGCTTCACTCAAACCCTGTTTTGTGTGATGGCTGATTGAAGAGAATTGTGAAATTTTGTTTCCTGCTCAGGGAAAAATGCCACAGAAACTATTGTGATGCTGAAGACAGCTTACAAGGACAGGACTATGGGGAAAACTCAAGAGTCTAAGTAGTTTTCTCATTTCAAAAAAAGGAGAAGTGTTGATTGAAAAACCCTTGTTCTTGGTTTTCTGTCAACTACCTGAATAGACAAAAATGTTGACAAAATGTGCACTTGCACTTGTGCTCAAAGACCAAGGGACCATTGAAGAGATTGAGAAGCTATCTGGATGAGCTTGGAATGCGGTTCAGCAAATTTTAATGAAGATTTGAAAATGAGAAGGGTCACTGAGGGTTTATGCCTCGGGTTCTGACTGACCAGGAAAAGGAGTGTTGAGTGGATACATGCCATGCTTTGAAAGAGCAGCTCCAAAGTAACCCAGACTTTTGTTCAACATCATTACTGTTGACGAGACATGGTGTGATTCTTCCCACCCTGAAAGCAAACCTCAATCAGGCCCATGGAAGATGCCAACATTACCTTGCCCCCCTCCAAAACTTGTCAAGTGAAATCAAAGATCAAGATGATGATGCTCTTTTGTTTTATTGATGTGAGGTGAATAGTGCGTTTGTGGTTCATTCCAGCAGGTCAGACTGTTTTTCTACACAGAGGTACTGAAAAGATTGTGTAACAGTGTGTGACAAAAAAACAAAAACTGATTTGTTGCAGAGAAAGAACTAGTTTTGCCACACAACAATGCACCTACTATACAGCCATCTCGGTGCACCAGCTTGGGGTACCACCAACAACAAAAACCAACCCAGCCTACTTCTCTTGGTCTACACACCTGACTCACCTGACCTTGCTCCATGTGACTTCTTTTTGGTTATGTGGATGCGGAAGGGCAAGAAAGCACAGCAATTTGATGTAGAAGAGGCAAAGGAAAAAAATGAGGGAGATGCTGTCAGCCATCCAGATGAATAGGAGAAATGCTTTCAAAAATGGAAAGACAGATTTGACAAATGTATTGGGTGTAATGGAGAGTTCTTTGAAGGTGATAAGCTCATTTTGTAAAAAAATAAAATAAAAATTTAAACCCGTAGCTTTGAAAAAACATTTGTCTTGTGGGGGGGGGGGTACCCCCTCGTATAACAAATACATTGCTATTTCCAGGAGATAGAAGTTCAAGCTTGCCACTCAATCTTTGGTGGATAAATGGGGTTGGGGTTTTCTGTGAAAATTGACTTGCATAAAGCAGCTATTACCTATTCTGATGGACTGAACCCTTCCTAGCCTCTGACTAGACAGAATCCGTTTTTGTTTTCCTGTGCTCATCAGTGTGTACAGTGGCCAGTATCTTCAAGAATCGCATTGGACACATGTTTGGGGGGAGAGACAAGGACTTTGTCAGTGTTTCATTCCTGGAGTCCTGATGTCTTAACTCACCTGTCTCTTCTCTCCAACTAACAGAGTCTTCTCATATTTCACATATAAAGCCCAGTGCATTTAGTTTTACTTAGCAGGTAGCACTAGTTAAGTACTTGGCAATGGACTGAAAGATTGACGCTTCAAGTCTATTCAGAGGTACCACAGAAGAAAGCCCTGGTGAAATCTACTGTGGACAGATTTTGAATGTTACTTAAAAGTCTAAGTGACTGCTCAGGAGCCCTTCTGATTACATGAGCTCCAAATATGAGAGCAAGGCGAAAGGTTCCAGTTCTATTGGCGTTCCAGTTCATACATGCATGGGTTTCATTCAAGCAAAAGTGCTCCCCGCCATGTCTGTGCTCAGTGGATGCAGACAAGTTCTTTCAGGATGCCCTGGCCTAGTCTCCATAGGGTACCTTGAAACAATGACTTCTCAGGGGATCTGCTGGAACACAGAAATCCACGAGCTCGTTCAGAAAATATGATGACATCATTTAGGGGGTGGGGCCTGGGGATTTCAAAGAGATAATCTTGAGAGATTTTCCTCAAAAGACATAGGACAATTATGGGGGGGTCGGGGGGGGGACAGAGAATCATTGGCAAGAAGGTTGAAGAAGATTGAAAACTGTTTCTCTGAGAAACAGACCAGGAACATTGCTCAAAGGAATTGTTTCCCATCACCACAATGCGCCTTCTTATTCCTCAAGGGGTGGGGCGTGGGGGCGGTGGGGGCAGGGAGGTCCTACAAGAAGCTAATTGGAAAATTTTATTATCCCATTAACTCTGCAGCCCTGATCTTGCCCCTTTAGATTTATCTTAGTTCCCCACACTCCAAGAACATTTCACAGGAATGCAGTTTGAGACCGGATGTCAATGCAAGCACGCAGACATTTTCCAGGAAGCGTTAGAGAGCTGGAAACTTGACCTTCAGACAGGAATGGATCCAGATGGCAGCACAAAAGGTTTCTGAAAATCAAAATCTTCACCTCTTGATATTTTTGTCATAAAGGTTTCCATTATATATGGAATATATATATATGGTTTCCAATATATATATGGAACGCTTCACGAATTTGCATGTCATCCTTGCGAAGGGTCCATGCTAATCTTCTCTGTGTCGTTCCAATTTTAGTCTATGTGCTGCTGAAGAAAGCACATTCCATGAATTTATAGCAATACTTTTCTTTTAAACAGTTGCATTGGAACATAATTCCCATGTCATACAACTCAATAGCTTTCGATTTGCATTCAAAAAAATACTTGATTTTGGTCACCTAGTTGGATTCATTCAAAGAATTCTACAGAATTCTATTCTAACAGGATATTTAAAATGTTGCATGTCACCCTGTCAGTTACATCACCTAGAAGGGTGCCTTTGCCCCATTGTGACCTTGCTCCCCCATTTGTGCCAAGGAAAGTCTCTGAGGAGAAAGAACAGACACAGCAGGCTGACTTCCCCTGAACTTGTCAAAATAAAACAGTAAACAGGGTTTGGCTTATTTTTTTTTTTACAATGTTCTGTTTCCTGAAGTAAAGCTGGTACATGAATAAAGGTTTTAAAATAAAGCCATGGTGTGGGCCCACAAGGCATCTTGCTTGTGGCTACATAGTTATGCCTATTTATGTGGGTCACAGCTGCATGTATGACTTGTTTTGAGATGAGAGGCAGCTCTAGTGGCACGGTGGTGAGGCGGTAGACTGTTAACCCTGAGGTCAACAGTTTGAAACCACCAACTGCTCGGAACAATTCCTCTTTTCCACTGCCTTTCTTTAGAATTTGTTAGTGTCCTCTAGACACCAATTGCTGTGGAGTTTGCGCTCCCCACATAGGTGAACAAAATGAAACAAAAACTTCATCACGTGCCCTTTGCATCCAAAGGGAGCCAAGAAGGCAGTAAAGTAGCCTTCCCTTAAAAGTAAAGTTGAGCTGAGCCCTGGTGGTGCAGTGGTTGTGTGTGGGACTGTGGCCCACTGGGTTGCCAGTTCAAATCCTCCAGCAGCTCTCCAGGAGCAAGGCTGGGCTTCCTACTCCCACCAAGGCAGTGATGTGGGGGAAAAAAGAAAAAGTAAAATATTGAAACATTAAGACATTGATAAACTTTGTTTCAAAAAAATTGAAACATTGAGGAAAGTCTGTAGGATGAATAGATTTTAAAACTAAGATTTTCAGGAAAATCCCTCTTTTCACCACCGTGTTCAATATCTTTTAAAAAGTCAAATGCTCTCTATCCATTCTTTTCTCTCCCCACCCCACCCCCAACTGTAGCCTTGCGCCTGGTACATACTACGTGCTTCATCAACACTTAACTCTAGTTAGCAGAGCTAAATATTCTCTCATTCCTTCACGTCTCCTCACTGCAGAATGTACCTATATTCCAGTCTCACCCCTCGAATCTTATTCAATGTGACAGGTGACAAAACGCTGTCTGCCTCTTTGGCCCAGTCATTCACGTTTAAGAAACAGACCCAAAAGAAATGCCAAAAAGGAAAGCAGAAAACAAAATGCATCATTTTCAGGAGCTGTGGTGAAGTGACAGGCCCTCAGAGGCGAACCCAAAGGTTGAAGGCTCAAACCCCTGCGGGGGCCTGAGGAAGAAAGACTGCCCATCTGTTCCCATCTTGATGACAGCTCGGAAAACCCTGCCGGTCTGCTTTACATGACAACCACCTCGGGGGCATCTCGCAACCCCAATAGAGTGATTTTAACATCTACAAGATTCACAGTTTTTCAAATGGGGAGTCATCCAGGTGCCTAACTGAAGTAAGGCCTGAGAAAATCACAGCGACCCGTTTTAGAAGAGCTATTTGAAATGGGCCCACAGGTCTGCGTGCACCTCAAGAAGGCAAATACCTGCACCGAGCAATGAGACCACGCTGCTGCTTGTGGTCTGGGCCGCAGAGGCCGGTCGGCGACCTTCCTTCCGCGCCCGCGCCAACCTCACACTCGTTCTCCTGCCCGAGCTCATGGACGCAGCCACTGGGTCGAGCGACGTCATCCAGAACCTTCCTCTGTTTGCTGCCCCTCTACTTTACCAAGCATGCGGCCCTTCTCCGGGCACGGGGCTCTCCTGAAAACACGCCCCACGTCGGTAAGACAAAACCTGGCCATGCTGGCCTCTGGTGGTGCTTATTCCAAGCCAGATTTGCAGCCCGCGCTACTTCTCAGGTTTTTCTGCAGCACCGCAATCCAAATGCGTCGCCTCTTCTTTGAACTTCCTGATTCGAGGGTCCACCTCTGCGTAGAAGGCCATTTGAAAATAGCTTGGCTTACTCTGTGCGCGAAAGATGCTGCCATCTGTTTCTGTAAATATTGACAGCCTGGAGAGCCCTTATGGGGCGTCCTGCGCTTTGTTACAGGGTCGTGAGAAGTCAGAATCGACACACCAGGGCGTCGCCCCTAGCCAGATCGTCCTCTAAGCGTTCTCATGCCTGGGGTGGAAGCACACACTGAGAAGGGGTCAGCGCATTTCTTTGCAGGGCAGTCTCATTTTCAAGTGGATATCCGAGCCCACTAGACCTGTACCCCGCCTCTCCCCACCCCACCCCCAACCCCCACACCTCTCCCATCCTCCACTCTCCATTCAGCCCCAAGGCTAGTGTGGCAACCAGCCTGTGGAGACGGGCAGGTACCGCTGGAGTTCGAGGGCAATTTTCTGGTTGGTGTCACACCTGTTGCCTTTGTAGCAAGCTACTCTGTTCTTCCTCGCAAAGACAGCGCTTGTTCCACATGGCTCATACTGCGTTGGCACTCCCGACTGTCCCTCCCCTCAAGTTTTCTGCATGGCTCAAATGCGGCACCCAAGCCCCAGCCTCCATTTGCTGTCACTGCCCTCCGTCCCCTGGCCCACACACCTTCATCCTGACAGTGAAGCCACCCATGACCCACGCCCGCCTGCTGCCCCATCAGCACTCGGGTCTGGGCATGGCTCCCCAGAGCCCCCAGCCTCATCACCTGCTCCAAACGCATTCTAACTTTAAAACATTTCTAGGCATCCATGAGAACGTTCACTAATGTCCAGACCCCGAAGCCGCTGTGGCCCCCAGCGTCGGAGCATGGTCCTTGAAGAAGCACACGCACAGAGTCAAACCAAGGCCCCAAGCTGACCCGTTTTCCCAAAGGTGTACCCAGAGACGGAGCTTGCATCCCATTTCACTGGCTTTCCAGATATGGTGGGGGTTTCTTTTTCATTTTTGATTTTACAAACTGAAGGTGCAAATCCTGTGTGTGTGTGTGTGTGTGTGTGTGTGTGTGTGTGAGAGAGAGAGAGAGAGAGAGAGAGAGAGAGAGAGAGAGAGAGAGAGAGAGACTTAATTTATTGTGGTGCTCTAGAAAACGAACCTACAATATTGCCCAGAAGGCTCTTGTGAACTTCCGGGTTGGGGTCTAGGACCGGCAGTTTCCCATCGGTAGCATTTCGGCAGTGATGGAGCCTGGTGGCTGTGTGGCAAATCTGAAGCCGATAGAACACATGGAGGAGGTTCGGGGAGGTCAACTGCGTCCAGGCCAAGGATAGAATATCAAGTCCACCTGCCTCAGACACCTGTTGCATTTTGGATGGGAGACAATGAACAACAAAGTCGAGGAAACAAGAACTACGTGGTTTTGCTGCATATGACAATTTAAAAAAATAAAAAAAAGGTTCCTGGGGAAGGGGGGCCTAAAGGGGAGCAGATATCACGGAGTTCAAAAAGGGAAAAAAAAGTGTTTTGGAAACTGACCATGGTAGCAAGTGTACAATACTGCTTGATGTGAATGGTATGATATCTGTAAGAGCCCCCAGTAAAATGATTTTTTAAAAAAAGATAGCCTCTTGCATGAGACAACCACTGAGGACATGTGGGGATTGAGCAAGAATGGTAAAGATGGCTGATGGTATCCAGCTATCAAAAGATGTGACATCTGAGGTCTCAAAAGTTCGAGGGTGAACAAATGGTTATATGGCCCAGGAACAACAAAGCCCACCTTAAAAGATGCACACCAGCCTGCATGACATTGAGATGTGGGAAGACCCAGATATCAGGCATCAAAGACCAAAAATCATATTACTGTGTGCCCGCCCTCGTGACAAGATCATGGAAGACAGAAGGGAGCAGACGCAGACAGAGAGGAGAAATCTGATGGCACCCAACTACCAAATGATAAAGCACCTGAAATCGCGCAGGCTTGAGGGTGAATGGATGGACATCTAGCCCAGAAGCAGCAAAGCCCACATGGAAGAAAAACACTAGCGTGTGTGATCATGGGGGCGCTGAAGAGAGCAGATATCAAACATCAAAGAACAAGAACCACGTCACTACGAATGGGGGGAAAGCGGAGTGGGGACCCAAGGCCCAACTGTGGGTAATTGGACACTCTCGCACAGGGGAGTCTTGGGGAGGAGACAGGCTAGTGAGGCTCAGTGAGGTGGCAATGAAGCATACAACTTTCCTCTAGTTCCTGAAGGCTTCCTCCCTCCAACTGTCATGGTCCCAGTTTTACACTACTGTGGAGATGAGAAATGGAAAGGCGGGGAACCCAGCATGGATGAACCCCATGGGACCAGTAGTGGGAATGAAGCTGCTGGATGGGTGGAGGGAAAGTGGGGTGGAGAGGGGAAGCCAACTTCAGGGATCTACCTGTAACCCCCTACTGGGGGGACAGACACTGGGAGAGAGGGCAAGGGGAGGCATCGAACAGTGTAAGGTATGACAAAACAATAATTTATGCAGTATTGAGAGTTAGTGGGGGAGTGGGGAGCAAGGATGGAGGGGAAGGGATGGGAGGCTGAGGTCAGAGGCTCGGATGGAAAGGTGGAGGTTCAGAGAGTGATGACGGCTGCAGGCATGTGAAGAAGCATGGCACAATAAATGTATTCATGTATTATGAGAAACGATGTATGAGGCCCCAATAAAATGATTAAACATGAAAAAAAAGATAGCCATATTCTATATTTCTTTAGAAATAGTATTGCTCTATGAAAGGCTAATTTTTACTGGAAGCTTATTAAAGTATAAATGCAAATTCATATTAATATATTTATATTAATACCACAATATAAGCAACATATTAGTACATCCTATAGTACACAATGCCACATTAAGATGAGCACAGGTATATTATAAAGAGGACCCCTGGGAACACAGAGGTTAAAATACTGAGCTGCTTAAACACACCATCAGCTCTGAGGGTAGAAGGCTTTTTGTTCCCATAAAGACTGACGGTCTTTGAACCCCAAAGGACTCTTTCCCATTGGGTCATGATGAGTCAGAATCAACCCAACAGCAGTGAAGTTATGCTTGAGGGCAGGGGCTCTATTTTTAAACAGGAGGCCAGCTTGCTTTCCCTCAGACTGTTGAAGGGCCAGACTATAGTTTAAAAAAATAAAAATAAAAACTATGAACAAATTCACTGCGATCCTGGGATGAGTCCGCTGCTAAGCAGGAAGGGAACAGCGGCAAAAACACCTGGCGGGCCAGACAAATGTCCTCGGTGGGCCGCATGTAGCCCGCAGGCCATAGGCTGAGGATGCCTGCTCTAGAAGATTATGACAAGAATAAACAACAAGATTTTTCACTCTCATCAGTAAACATCTTTCTAAAACATTTGTGGGTCTTGAAAACAATGTTTAAAGCATGCATCAGTCCTACTTCCATCTGATATAACGGAAAGACACATGTGGGTGACGGGTTTGATGTTTTGTAAGTTGCATCAGATGGACAAAGAAAGCACAGCTTCTATTCCAGAGCTGACCTCATTCTAGTCATAACCATTCTCAAGTGGGTAGGCTGGGGAAAGTGAAAACGTGGACTGACCAGGTCAAGGCAGTCTGGATCAATAGTCCTACAGGCAATTGTTGGCAATCCTTGGATGGTGGCATTCGCTCCCACTCTTCCCCGTTCCTTTCCAAGATGTCACCTATGCGACATCTGGGGGAGGGACTTTATGAGAACAGGGGAGTGGATCAGGGGGGCCCTGTGGTCACTCAGTGTCTGCAGCAAACACACTGGTCTTCAGTACCAGGCCAAGCCATAGTCGTTTTCATAGCTTCAGTGACCTTCTCCATGTCCCTACTTAGCCCTTCCCGGACTGAGCACTACACTGCTGAGTCCACAGGAGGCTGGATTGTGGCTCCCATTCAGGTAATCGTGGCCCATTCTGTGGGCACTGGTTGTTGGATCACTTTATACCATCGGAACCTCCTCGGCAAGCTTCCCATCTACACCTGAGTCTGTCTGTCTCTCTCTCTAATCACCTGTCCTGCAGGCTGCTTTCCTGGGTCCCTGTGATTTGGTCTTTCTCAGATGATGCAGACTGGAAACGGACCATCTTATCTTTGCTCAGCGAAGGAACTTGGGCCCCATGTTCCTCCTCCCTCACTTCCTCCACCTGCCATCCCAGACAAACCCAGACCAACCCCATGGCCATCAGGTGAATGCTGGTCCATAGCCACCCTCTCTGGATGTCTGAGACTCCTGTTGGCAGGAGTAGACAGACCAGTCTTTCTCCCTTGGAGCGCCTGGTGGTTTTGAAGTGCCGAAGATGTGAATCACAACCCAGGGGTTGGTCACTATACCACCAGGGCTCCTCATGTCTCCCTGTCAGTATGTCCTTGATGTCAGCCAACACGAGCTTTCCCCACGGGGTGATTTCATGGCAGCCCACACCATCCTGGAGAAGTGGAAAACAGTCTGTTTGGAGGTACGTGAGTTTCCAGGTACATTCACAGTGAAAATACCATGTCATATGAAGACATGGCCTCATCTTTTATCTCTCCTCCCTCCACAAACAATCTCCTCTGAGAACCCGCTGTGTTTATAGTTTATAGCACACATGTGTTTTCATGTAAGGAAGAACACATGTCAATTTGCGCAGACAATAGAACCAACATGAACTTTTAACAGGGAGCTTCAGAAAGCTCTCAGAAAATATCCCTATCTCCTAATTCCCTTTCTCCGCAAGCTTTTGGAGGCCTCCTCGTCTCCATCTATGCACCTTCCCACAGGGCGTCCGTAGCGGACTAGCACCTTGGGTTAAAGCGGTGGGTGACTCTCAGCGGGTCTATGCTGACCTCTGAGGGACATCTGACCATGTCTGAGATACTTTGTGTTACCATGCAGGGAGGGAGCTACAGGTGGCTAGCTGCTCCAGCTCTGGGGTGCTGGTGAGTACCCTACAAAGTAGGAAACGTCCACCACCACAAAGAATTCTCCACCTAAAGAGGTAGCCAGGCTTCTGTTGAGAGCTGGAAGCTGAGGGAGAGACAAAAGGCCCAGACTGGGCTCAGACCTGCAGCTGCAATGCCAGTCAGGCAGGTCCGTTCCAAGTTCATTCTCGGTCCAGGGCAAGGGGGGGAAGGGGGTGTTGCACAACCTCCTGGGGGACGGAGACACACTGATAGCAGTAGCCATCGACGGGGACAGTTTGCACATGCCTGGATGACAGGGCACACAGAGAAGCCTCAGATTTGTCACCACACAGTCAGCGATCGATCAGAGAACAGTTTTGCTTCAATTCATTCTGTCCAAAGAGTGAGAAACCCAACCCATTTGAGAAGAGACAGCATACAAAGTGAGGACCCAGGCCACGAATCCTAAGGAAACATGCTCTAACGCTAACACGGGGCACTGAGCGCTGACAGTTCACACTAATCTTGCCCTCATTTTACTGCACCTAGTGCTCTGATAAGAATTTGCTTAAGGTGATGGTGGGGCAGGAGGGAGGTAAAAGGAAACAGGAAAGATCTAGGAAGCAAAGTTATGGATAGAAGTACAAACATAGGTGTGTATATGTAAATACATTCATTCGTAAAAATAGAGGTATTGTTCTATGTACATATATTTATATGGCAATACACCAAAGAAGTGGATGGACTTTGGACCTCAGCTCAAACCCTGCCTCAACTCAAGAATACTTTGTTCTAACAACCTGGCATTCTGTGATGCTCACTCTCCTAGCACAATTGCTGAAGACAAAATGGGTGCATAAGAAAATGTGGTGAAGAAAGCTGATGGTGCCCGACTATCAAAAGTTAACCAAGCAGCCATCTAGCAAAGAAGCAACAGGCACACACAGAAGAAGCACATCTGCCTGTGTGACCATGAAGTGTCAATGGCATTGGGTAACAGGCATCAGAAGACACAAACAAACAAACAAAACCATATTGTTGAGAACGAGGGGGGTTGGAGCACAGACTCCAAACCCATCTGTAGACAATGGGACATCCCCTCACAGAAGGGTCACAAAGAAGGTATGAGTTAACCAGGGCACAGTCTAGCACTGATGAAACACACAATATTCCTCTGGTTCCTTGAGGTTTTCTTATCCCCCACTATCAGGATCCCAGTGCTTTCACTTTGGGCTAAGCTGGAGCATGTACACAAGTATAGATAAGAGATAAGATCTCAGGACACCTGAATTCCCAGGCACAGGAATGGGAGTAGCAATACCAGGAGGGGAGGGGAAAGGAGGAAGGGGAGGAGAGGAAGGGGGAACCTATGGTGATGATCAACACATAACCACCCACGCACCCCACCCCCAGGGGATGAACAACAGAAACCTTGGGGGAAGGGTGACAGTAAGTTTAAGATATGACAATAATAATAATTTACAATTTGTCAAGGGGCCCTGAGGGTGGGAGTGAGGGGTATGGGGGGGGTGGGTTGGAAAGTGGAGTTAGCACCAAGCACTCAATAGATAATAAACATCTAGAAAATACTGATGACAACACATGTACAGGTGTGCTTGATACAGTGGCTGTATGGGTTGTTACAAGAACTGTAAGAGCAATCAACAAAAAGTTTAATATACATTATATTACATATTTTTTCATAGAAAACTAAAGAAACCATGGGGGAAGGGAGGCAGCTGTCCATGTAAGATAGGAAAACAGTAATAATAAACAATTTATCAAGGGGTCATGAGGTGGAAAGGGAAAGGAAGGAAAATAGAAGCTCAAATAGAAAAATCAATGTCTAGGAAATAATGATGGCAAAATGCGTACAAATATGCTTGATACAATTGATGCATGAATTGTTCTGAGAGCTACAAGCGTCTCCAATAAAATGTATTTATCAGGAGTCCACAAGGGCGGGGGAGGGAGAGGAAAAAGAGGAGGTGATACCAAGGGCTCAAGTAAAAAGAAAATGTTTTGAAAATGACGATGGCAACATATGTACAAATGCATCTGATATAACTAATGTATGGATTATTCTAAGAGGAGCACCCAATAAGATGATTTATTATTTTTAAAAAAGAATTGGTTTAAGTACTATGAAAAAATCAACAGCTTGTTGAGTATGGGCTTAAATGACTCTGAATAAAAATTTCCAAAGCTTCATTCTTTCTTCCACTCCTCTATTCCATCTGTCCTGGCAGCAGTGGGGATGGTTACCTCAAAGGAAATCCTACCTTCCTCGTGTTTGAATTGCCACCTAGACCAACATTTTAAAAGTACAAGACAGCTGGATACTCATAGAGTTGGATCCTGGGTAGACTAGAGAAATAAACCCATGGACACACGTGTCTAAGGAAGAGCTTTATATACAGGAGCAATTGAACATAGAGAAAACAACAGAAACCTTGGCAGAAGGGTGACACCGGTAAGTTCAAGGTCATAAGTTCGATATTAACCCATATGTCTGATACCAATTCATAAAGTCCTCTTCAGACTCACGAAACACATGCAAATGATGCGAAATGCAGAACTATCACAAGCCTGTGAGTAGACCGTCTTTGGATCCAGTGGCGCTGTAAGCATCTCAGCGCTGGCAGGGGTCTCTCTGTGGCTTCTTCAGCTTCAGAGGTCTGGTAGCATCCGTGACTTGTCTGGCTTAGGGCACTCGGGTAGTTGCACAGGTCTTGTCCGCTCTAATGTCTCCCAGGGAAGTCAGCCTTGTCAGTAGAGAGTGTCCGAGGGAGTGAGCTGCCTCAGAGAAGGAAGTACCAGATTTCCCAGCATTCTCAGGAGAAGGCCATGCCACACAGAAACCTCATTGACCATGATCCAATTGACAGACTAGACTCCACCGTCCACTCTTAATCCTCAAAAGGACACACGATTATATATCTACCACAGATTCTTACCTCACACCATACACAAAGCAAACTCAAAACAGATCAACAAGCTAAATGTAAATGCTAAAACTAAAAACTTTTAGGAGAAATCATAGAAGCAAATTCTTGTGGCTTCAGGGAAGGATTTCTCCGATATGTCTTCAAAAGCACAGACAAGAAAGAAAAACAGAGAAATTAATTTTGATCAAACCAAATAATTTTGTGCTTCAAAAATCATTCCCCCCCCCAAAAAAAATTGAAATGGTAATCAGAATAGAAGAAAACATTTGGAAATCATATTATCTAAAAAGAGTCATATTCAGAATATATAAAGAACTTTATGATACTACAATGAAAAGACAAAAAACCCTACTTAAAAGTCAGTAGTCTAAATAGACATTTCTTCAAAGGTGTTTATAAAACAGTCAGTAAGGATGTGAAAAGATATTCAGCATCAGTTATTGGACACTTAATCAAAACCATGGTGAAATGTCACTTCTTATCCACTAAAAGCTCACCCAAACTCCCCTGTTGTTTACTCTGTCGCATAGCAACCCTTACAGGACAAAGAACCACTCTAAGGGACTTTTATCTTGACATGAGCAGACTGTTTCATCTTTCTGGGGTGGGGGTGGGGGGCAGCTGGTTAGCTTTGAAAAAAAGGACAAATGATGACAAGTGTTGGTGAGGATGTGGGGGTGCTGGATCCCCCATACACTGCTGGCAGAATCACAGAATGGTGTGGCCACTTTGTAACATAATGTGGTTGTTCTTCAGAAAATGTTAACTACAGAGTCATCACAAGACCTAGCAGTTACACTACCACCTTCTCAAAAGAATCGAAAATCCACGTCCACACCGAAACTTGTATCTGTATGATCATGGCAGCCTTATTCATAATGTCCCAAAGACATAAGCACCAGAACAGTCCATCAGCTGGTAAATGGATAAACAAATGGTGGCATATCAATATAATTGAGTATCATTTGGCTGCTAAAAAAAAAAATTAAGTTCTAATACCTGGGACAACACGAATGAACCCTGACAACATTATGCTAAGAGCCAGAAAAGGCCTCTCCCTGTGAAGGTCCATTCAAACACGAGGTCCAGAGTAAGCTCATCCACAGCTACCAGGAGACCCTGAGATGCTGCCATGAACTCAGCCAAGGGAGACCTAAGGAGAGACTGTAACAGGTACAGAGTTTCTGTCTGAGATCATGAAAATGGCTGAGAAATCAGAGGGTGGAAATGGTGGCACAACTTTGTGAATGTCCTGAGAAACATGGAAAGATATATACTTTAGAATGATGATGGCAACAAATGTACAAATGTGCTTGACACCTGGATGGATGGGTTGTGATAGGAGTTGTACGAGCCCCTCGCTAAATGATTTTTAAAAAGATACATGTATTTTAAAGGCTACCTTTCTGTGTTTATTATGCCTAAACGAAGCTGTCGTTTTAAAGAAGTAAATGCCAGACTGAGCTAACAAGCACGTGCAAATGCACGCATTCACATCACGTTGGGATGATGTACTCATTACAAATCACTCTCATTCCTATTCTTTGTAAACAGTCCAGAAACACTGCTGAGAAACACCCTGAGAACACTGTGCTCATTAAAGCAACACACACACTCCTGCCCCAGTAGGGCGAGCTGCAATTAGGGCAACCTCATTCACAGTGGGTTCTAAACCGAATGTTCCCTTGCTCCTGGAAACCTTCACTACCAAGCTCGCAAGTGGTCTTCTGCTACAAATCTCTCAGGTCTCTCAGGTTTGCTAGATCCTGATTTTCTTGTTTCTTCCCATTTGGGTTAATTTAAAATACTCACCTGGATTTTGTTAA
>PVJH01025977.1:0-30734 GCA_004026705.1 Nesogale talazaci | reverse complement strand
AAGTTAAATTCAGTCTAAACATTATTCTCTTTATGCATTTCCTGTTTTCTTATAATGTACCATTGTGTTTGCCACATAGCTGGTGACAGATAAGCCTTAACCTAATTTGACCAAAATTAATAATTACACTTGGATGTGTTATTGTGCAGCAACCATTTGAAAAACAATATCATTAATTTAGGTATTGCTTATAAAGTATTCTTTTATACTAAATCAAAAATTCAAATATTCCCAAGCCTTTGCGCTTAATGAAGCATGAGAGGGTTTTGCCATTTCCTTAGGAAGATTAAGCAATATCATAAAGCAAATTTATTAAGCAAACACAATGTGATATATTAAAGTTTTGTTAATGGCTGTGTATTTATCTCATGAAAGACAGTTGGAAAGGTAATTATAACATGCAAATTAGTTTCTATTGGGCTGCATATTAAAATTATATATTATTGTACAGCATCTCAAGTTACAACCTGTGGTTAAGCGTTTCCAAGCAAGTTAGTGAGGCGTCTGTCTTTGCTTCTTATTCTCTCTATTTTATTCTATTTTATTCAAATTAATGTTCTTTCTTAAAGTCTTCCCTTTTATTTACTTATTTGTGAATATTCTCTTTGCCCATTTTATTGCAGTGTGATGCCATCAAGTTGGTCCTTTTCGTGGTAACTCACCACAAAGTACAGTCCACTCATACACTATCCTCATGCTCATGGCTACTTTTGCTCACTATGGAAGCTAAGTGAACTTATCAATTTGATGGTTTTTCTCTTTCATGATGATCTTCTTACCCACTCTGACATTAGCCCATTAAAAGTATTTTTTAAATTAATTAATTTTTCTTGGCGGGGGCATCACTGTTCTCTGGTGGTTGTGGGAGCTACCCAGCCTTGCTCCTGGAGAGCCACTGCTGGATTTGAACCACCAATACTGTGGGCCTCAGTCCTGCACTCAACCACTACGCCACCAGGGCTCAGCCCCTAAAAGTATTCTTTTCAGAACCCAATTATTTTTGTTGTTTTATCTACTTTTCCCCTGTACTATAATTTGTCAATATATAAAATATTGTCGCTGAATGATCAGAATTTGACTGAAAATATGAAAAAACCCATAAAGCCCAATGATAGGAAATGTATGATATTTTTGTTTTCAATTGAAGAGTATGTACCATGCAGTTACTAGACAATTCTGAGAAGAAATGTAGATTTCTTCAAGTCTATTATTCATTTTCTCATTAGAACCAATTGTCATTGATTCTGTCTATGTTTGAAATATTCAGTGCTCTCATACAACCTGTGTTTGATACTTTAATGTTGTTACTAGGAATAAATTGAATAGAAATGTTTGCAGTGTGCACATTCTTCTCTTTAATTTTTCTTTGTATGTGGTTTTCATCTTTTTGGTGACAACATCTTGTTATCAGGGATATTAGAAAATGATAAAGGTACCTTATTTCTGTTGGATGCGCCAAGCATTTTTTCATAGTACTGCACCACACATGGGTGTTTTATTGATAGTCTTAGCAATTTTAGACCCATTTCCTTCTCTATTACCACCTCATCATATAATACATAATACAATGATCTCATAATAATAATCTCATAATACAATTATCTAGAGTCTTTCTTGGAACATAAGAAGTTTTGTCTACTTGTACCATTGTTTGTTGGTTTTGATGTAGGCTAATATATGTATTCATATTAACAATTAAGAGTACGTATTAAGTTTGAGTTTAGTACCATGATTTATACAATTCTAAGAGGGGCTTTTGTGTGTAGAACCTTCAAGGGTTCTGCTGGCATTGTAGGTTAAATATTTTGCTTCTAATTGCAAGTTCAGTGGTTCCAAACAATCTGCCACTCCTTGGAATATATATGGGATTGTTTAACCTTATATAGATGTATGGTCTCAGTAATCCAATATAGAATCTCTAAATTCTGACTTGACACAATAGCCATCTTTATTGAACCTTATTACTTTAGCATATCGCATTAGTTCTAAATTAGTAAAGCATTTCAAGTATAATTAAATCACCTATGTACTCTGTATACTATCATTATTATAATTATTTTGCTATTCTTTATGTTAGAATGGTTATTCTGACCATATTTATGATCTAACTAGATTTTACTATTGCAAGAACAATGTATAGTGTGTACACTTGTTAGGTAAGTTATTCACATCTTTTGTCACTTGTTTTACTTACTCAATATCTTTGAGGTTTGTGCTGATATTTACAATATTGCTTCACTTATTTTAATTTTTACATTTCAAAATGGGAATATGTCAAAATAGATTAATATTTACATTTGTTGACAATTTAATAGTTATCATTGTGTCAGTATTTTGAAAATACCACAATGATATAGATATTTTTTTAAATCAATATTACATAGTACTGACAGTGCTATATCCCCTGAATTGCTGGAGTAGCTGGGGGGTCCTGGAAGATTTGACATATTTACAGTCTCACTTGGAGATTCTGATATAAATCATGGATTGGGACTCACTGCTCTAGGTTAAGATTTTATATATGGAAATGTGGTACTCTAGAAATGGCAGACTCAATTCTACTAGATATAGACAGTTAGCTTTCCAAAAATGTTAAACCACTTTGTAGTTTTATGAGATGTACATATTTATTCATAAAAACAACAAGAAAATTATTAAAATAGTACATTTGTCATATAATTTGAATTAATGTGTTTATTAGACACATCATGTTTATTGAACATGAAATTTTTCTTCTACTTGTTATGCTCTATTCTTTTTTTTTCCTCCAACAAGCTTTTCTCATTTTCTCTATTTAAATTATGATGCATTTTTATATTTTGAATATTAACACTTTATGGACTATATGCATTGCACATAGCCTCTCTGAATCTATGACTTGTTTTCTTACTTTTAGGTTGTTTTATATATATATTGGCTCTCCGGTGGTGGGAGTAGGAGGCCCAGCCCTACTGCTGGAATTGAACCTCCGACCCAGTGGGCCACAGTCCCGCGCACAACCACTTCGCCACCGGGGCTCAGCCTAGGTTGGTATATTTTATGGATTAATTTTTTGAGTACTTTAATAAATCACATTTAACACATATTTCTTTTTTTGTATTAAATTTTTTTTAGTTTTAAAAACCAAATGATTTAATGACAAATTAATGATAATTTGTAAATTATTAAGGATTCATGGGGGAGGAGGGATGGGGGAGGGGAGCTGATACTGGTAGCTTAGGTAGAAGGAGGATGTTTTGAGAATGAAGGTGGCAGCATATGTGCAAATTTAGTCTGCACACAATTGATGTATGTATTGAACATGATAAGAGTTGTATGAGCCCTCAATAAAATTATTTAAAAATGTATTTAGGAGTATTACAATAAATCTACCATAAAATGAATGTTTAGATTTTTTCCAATTTTGTCCCCAAAATTATAAACATTTGCTCTTCTGTTTAAGTACTTAGAATATCGGAAATATCGATAAAATATTATTTAAGAGTCTAATTTTATTTTAAATAAGTGTGTCAGTAACAACTATTTAATAGTTTACTTTTCCTCAAGTAACTCATGTTCTATATACATGGGTCTATTCATTTATTATTATTATACATTCTGAATCACTAATTTAAAATCTATTTTATTACTGGAATATATTATTTTCACTTAATATTATTTGAACCTGATGCATATTATAAGATAAAATCTTCAAATTTTATGCAAATGTGCACATACAGCCACACAACCAAAATGTGAATTGGTATTAAAATTGACTATACAGAACACAAATTATCATTCAATTAATTCCTACTTAACAGCCACTCCATCCATTTAAGTAGGAGAGCTGTGCTGCATGAGGCTTTCAATAGCTGGTTTTGCAGAAGTAGAATACAATGCCTTTTTTGATGAAATAACTCTCCAGTTTGCAGGGATTTGAGTCTTTAATCTTTCAGTTAATTACCAGGACATTAAGTATTTGCTCCACTCTGGAAAATTTTAGGAAGTATTAGTACCATATAAACTTAAATTCATGGCCATCAAGTCACTTCAGATTCATAGTAACACTAATGACTGCACAATCGGTAAGTACTCTACCACCAAGAGTCTTTCCCCAAGGGATAGCTGGTGGTTTTAAACTGCTGACTTTCTAGTGGGTAGTCCAACACAACATCTACTACACCACGAGGATTCCCTCCATAGCAAAACACATACAAGCAGGTTTAAACAGAGCTCTACTTTGTAGGAATGATAAAGCTTGATCCATTGATAAAACAATTTAGTATTTGGATAAAATCTGAAAAAGACTGGAGCAAAGACAGGAACGATAGGGGAAAACAAACAAACAAAAAAGCATACAAATATGAAACTCCAATTTGGCAAAGTGTGGCACTAACTTATCCAGATTGGATAAGGAAAAAAGAGGGTATATAAAATGCATGATTAGAAGCAAAAGACTTGGTTGGCTGGACATAGAAATGCAAGGAGAAAGATTGGAAACTGGGAACAGAAAGATCAAGTGAAGAGGGGAGTGGATGGATTTGTGGGAGTGATTATTTTGTGAGATAACCAGGCCAGTTTGAGATCACATGGGAGAGAACATTTACCAAGAGCACGCAGTCATCTGTGGACTCCCTAGTTACCTCTGTGGAGGAGACCCATCATTATCACCAACTGAATATCCACTAACTACAGCAATGGGATAATATCAGCTCATTTATTATGGATTCAAGTAAAACTAAATCATTATAACTTCAATCCCTCCTTCATGTATCATAATGTTGTCTATTTGGCTGAGTTGTGGATTCTTCTTTTTTTTTTTTTAGCTTGTATTCAAATCCATATGGAAAGCTGTTTTCTTTGATCTTCCTAAGTTCTTAAAGCTCTCTTCACTTTCAGCAAGCAAGGTGATCACTTTTGCTTGTTTTTATAAACTATCTTTTTGTCATCTCTAACAGCTCTTGTGACAACCCATATACCAACTGTATCAAGTATATTTGTACATATGTTGCCATCATCAGTTCCCAAACATTTTTCTACTTAAGCCCTAAGTATCAGCTCTTCTTTTGTCCTTCTCCCCCACCTTCCCATCCATGTGACACTTTGATAAATTATAAATTATTATTATTATTTTCATATTTTACACCGCCTCCTATATCCCTTCACCCATATTTTGATTGATCACCCCCTTTTGGAGGGGTGGTTATATATAAATTATTGTGATTGGTTCCACCTTTCTCTCTCTACCTCCACTTATCCTCAAGATATTGTGACCTCTGTTATTGTTCCTCATGGGTTTTTCTGTTCGGGATTCCATGTGTACAGAGCTCTCACCTGTATTTGTGTGCATTCTTTGGCCTATCCAGATTTGTAAGGTAGAACTGGGATCATGGCATGGGAGGGGAACAAGCATGAAACAGCTAGAGGAATGCTGTGTACTTCCTTGGTGTTATACTGCACCTTGACTGGCTCATCCCTTTTTTTGTAACTCTTCAGTGAGGGGATGACAAATTGTCTACAGCTAGGCTTTGGGTCTACACTCCAACCTTCCTGTTTCACATGTATATGATTTTGGGGGGGATCTTCTGATGTCTAATACCTTATCGTGTGGATATGTCATGCTTACCCAGGCTGGTATGATTTTTCCATGTGGACCTTTTTGCTTCTCTTCTAGATGACCACTTTTTTTTTTCCTAACATCAAGTTCTTAAGTCCCCAGATGCTATATCTTCTAATATCCAGACACCATTACTTTCTTCACATTGTCTTATGTACCAATTTTGACTCAGAGCATTAGTGTCAGGAAGGTGAGCATCACAGAATGCTAGGCTACTAGAACAAGTGCTCTTGCTTTGAGGGAGGACTTAATTAGAAGGCCAATGTCCATCAGCTAACTTGATACTTAGCATATCAATATATGTACATAGACCTATATTCCTATCATTATATATTAATATAGGTACATTGCACATGTCTATGTTTATACCTCTATAAATGTCTTTTGCCTCCTAGTCCTTTCCTCTATTTCTTTTTACTTTACTCATGTCTCAGACCCATGTCTGACCTTCATTTGACCTTCAGTCGTTTCTCTTGGCTACATTACACTTGATTAAACTCCATCACACATTCTATACCCTCCACATAATTGATTTTAGATCTCTTGTTGTCTTGGAATTTTTGGCTCCTTACTTCACCACTTTTCCCTGTCTCCTGTTCCCCCAGAACCATAAATCCCATGGTTTTCTCCTTAGAATTGTTTATCTTTCCTATTTTTTATAGCTACACAAGAAAAAGAAGAGGTGGGGAAGGAGGAGGAGGAGGAAGAAGAAGAACTACAGATAGTTCCAGGTCTGTAGGCTGACACTTACATATATTTACCAATTGTATCTTATGAGGTGCCAAGACATGCCCTCTGAGACTGATGTCTATTTTTAGAACTCCTTGAGGACTCCATTGCTTTGTTCCCCTAAGCAAGGTCATCTTTTTTTAATATTATAGGTTATTTATGAGCCTTCCTTTAATCTTTATGCTGTATGATTTATGTGATCCAACTTCTCTGACTATTTGCTTATCATAGCTTTCACTAAATATTATAAAAGGACAAACCATTGATGCACACTTTTCTCATCTTATGAGGAGATTCTGCATGGGTGCAACGATGTCTTTTAGAATTCTTCTTCTTGTGTCTAGCCATAGTTTACACAATTGAATGCCTTTGCATAGTCAATGAAATACAAATAACCATATTTAGGGTATTCCCTGCTTTCAACTAAGATTTAGTTGATATAAGTAATAAGATATAAGTAATGAGATCACCTATTCCACGCGTACTCTTCAGTAGTAATTATTCATGTCTATATAACAGGTGTATGTGTACACTATACTGGGAAAATGATCATTATTTTGACATAAGTTTTTCCTATTTATAAATAAAGTTTTTACCATCTGACAGCGTATGCTGTGACTTGTAAGCAACAGTGCGCACCCTCAGGCTCATTGAATCATGTGAAATTATATTTCTGTTTAATTTTCTTTAAAAATATTGCTGTAAATACAGTATGGCTCACAAATGTACGGGGAATATACTACTGTTAGTAGCAAATGACAAAGGAGAAATATTGATTTAGAAGTGAGAGTTATTATATAACACAAAGATAGGAAAATCAGTTGAGAACACTATGCTGAGTGAAATTTGCCAACTGTAAAAGGACATATATTTTATGAGACCACGGTTCTAAGGTGAACAGTAAGATAAAGACACCCATAATCAAGGGGAACAGACTCTGGAGGTATCCAAGTCAGGGAGAATGAAGGAGAGCAGATAATACAATGGGTTAGCTCAGTGGCCAACAAACAACAGCTAGCAAGTATATGCCACTCTTTCACTGTGCATGTGCAGCTCTGAAGTACTATTGAAAACATCTGAAGATTGTTATTTCAGATCATGATGATTTCATTTGTTTGATAAAACATATTTAAGGCTCTTGAGTGATTTTAAAGTTGTTAGGAAGGACAGGTTTGACTCTTCAGTCTCAAGAGGTTGCTGACCTCTGGGTTAGCTCAATGGATATTAAATTCGGTGAAATGGAAGACAATGGGTCAAAAGCTGGACAAGAAATATTAAAGATCAGATAAAAGGTAAATTATTGAATACAAAGTTGATGATCTGAAATACAAATATCTACCTAATATACAAAGAAGTTGTTTAAAAAAATACGAAGATCTTTACGTGGCACAGATGGCATGTGTTAAAGTATTAACCTAAACATTGGTGATTTGAATCCAGCCTGAAGCACAGAGGAAGAACAGGCTTGAATATTTGATTCCATTAAGATTGAAGCCAAGGAAGCCTATGGATTGATTCTATTTACACATAGGTGATTTCAGTTAGAATCTACTCAACAGTGACTAACAACAATAAAGCACACATTATAAAATCATTACTCTAAAGCTAAGCTCATTGCCATGGAGTCTATTCAACTCCAACTCAGAACAGCCACAACACATGTATGTGTTTCATATACATGTGAACAAAAACAACAGCACCAATTCAGGACAGTGGCAATCTTGAGCGAGGATAGAATTTACATGGGAATGATTACATCAGTAGTTCAAAAAATGTTTCTATTTTATGATACCTGTTTTCATTTATAGGAAATATGGAAAACTTTTAGAATTTATAAAAGGTAAGTTCTACATACAATGATGTTTAAGTTAACAAGTAGGTGATTGTTTTTAGAGACTTCTTAATAAAAATTAAAATATATGTAAAATAAAAATATCATGGTACTCCAAAAAAAGAAAGAAAGAAAGAAAGAAACTCAAGTCAAACTCACTGCCACTCAGTTCATTCCAACTCCTCGTGTCCCTCTAGTACAGGGGAGACATACCCCTTTGGATTCCTAAGATGAAACTCTTTATGGGAGTGGAAAGACTACTACTGCCTGCTAAGAATATCATCGTTACCATAATAATATACTAATTTATGTGAATAGTACAAGATATCATGTATACTTTGTCCTCTGGAAGCCTGTTGATTCTTAAATACAGTGCAAGATTCAGTGTAATTTCCACCTCTTCTAAGAATCTAGTTTAGCGCCACCATTCCAAGATCCTTCTTATTTGCACTGGATCAACCCAGAGTGCACATCTATCAAAACCTTTATCATGCTGGATTGTGATATTCTTTCTTGTTTGTGTGTGTGTGTGTGTGGGAGTGTGTGCGTGTGTGAACAAAGACATGGTAAGTTATCTTTTATCAGTGCATACCCAGCTCTTTGGCAGATAAAAGCTCAAACTTGACAAGGAATGACTGTGAAATGAATTCATTTATTCAAGTTAAAGTTAAAGATTCAGTAAAGGAAAATACTCAGCAGTGGTACTGATATTATTTTATAAAAAAAAAACCCAAACATAAAAATTTGTGGTTCTGAAATTTGACAAACTGCACAACAATTCCTTCAAAGGGGACATTTTCCTGTACAGATAATTTACTTTTATTAATAATGTTTATACTTCTGAAATCCCTATTTTTATGACTTTATCTGAAAATTATTTTAAATGTTGATAGAGTCATTCAGGTAAACACCCAACACAACTATTGAATATTTTAAACATAAATAATTGTCAATTATTGCAATTAAGAACCAGGAGCAATGATAGAAATAATTCCTTCATATTGTGTGTTTCAGTAACTAGTACTTTATTGCATTACATTATTTACAACATTGCTCAAAATCATTTAAAGTTGTCCTATACTTCTATAAAAGAAAACTCTAGCAACTTAAGGTCTAATATGATGGCTTTAAGACTCTAATTTGACCTGTGTCTAAAACTTATAATGCATAATACCTTGCAAAATCAGTTGCTTATATCCATAGAATAACGTTTCAAGATTTTTGAAGTCAAAGGATCTAAGATCAGAATTCAACTATAAGACAGTAAATCCAGTAAATTTTTCTGATTTACAATTGTCCCAAACTGTGCTTTTTCCCAATAAGTTGTAGAATATACTAGATGGGATTATTACTTTTCCTTGAAGCTTACAAAGCAAATTTATGTCTATTATGCTTACTCATAATTAGTGACTGTGTCAGGCAGGGTTCTCTTAGAGAAATAAAAATCAGGACACTAGTAATTCTTTTTATATATTTATATATAGAGAAAGGTATATAAGATAAGAAAGAAAGAGTTAACTATCTATAAAGCAGTACAGATTGCTCAGATCAACTCACTTGCATGAGGCAACTAGAAGACTGGTAGTCCTTCAAGCCTTGAGGGCCACTGAGTAGTCCTCTGTAGAGCAATCCAGGCTATCTAGTTACAGGCAGCAAACAGCAGAGCAGGTCGCCAACAGTCAGCCAGATAACAGAGTCCAACAGTCCCCAGCTCAAGAGATGTATATCCCAGGAGTGTGGCGAAGTAGGGCTTGAAGGGTCATCAACTCACAGCTACACAGTCCACGACTAGGTGTCCCACGGGTAGTGTTGCTTGGAGGTTGAGGCACAGGATGAACAAGGCAGCTCTCTGGTCCGAAGATCCAGAAGCCAGAGAGAGGGCAGGACTCGCTGAGCCCTTCCTATCTCTGCCCTTCAATTCATCCCGTGTGTTCATTGGCTGTGCTGTGACAACAGACCCACCAATCTTCTGTGGCCATGTTGGCATAACAAACCTACCCATCACAATCCACCCCTTACCAACATGGCACCTGTACACAATTTTTTACCCATATAGAATTTCCAGACATCAATGAAATCAAACTTATACTTAACATCAAATATCTGTCCTACATATAAATGAGAACTCATTGAATCCAATTGTAGCTGATATATCATACATGAGCAAAGAAAAGATTGAATATATATATATATATATATATATAAGCACATAAACAGAAAATACATGAACAATCACAAACCTTGCTTCTGCAATTGATCATGTGGTCATAATTGGTAGGTAGAACTACCTTCTTCTACTATCCATTCTGTATTACCTTTGCCCTGAGCAATCACTTCAGCTGGTTGTGGTTTTTTGCCTGGTGTCATGACCCAGACCTTCATTCCTGAAGGGGCTAGGTCATCAGATGTCCTGTCATGATGGGGTTGCTGTAATTTACCATTAAATTTTATCACAGGGCATGGTAGCACTAAGAGTTGGCCTATGGGATCTCTTGGATTCCAGACATATTCCTCTTTACCCCCATTATGTAACACCAGTTCAATTTCTTCTCGATAATCTGCATCAATCACACCACTCAGTACGTGACATCCATCCTTATCTGTTGATCCACAGGCATGAGAAGCCCAAAGTGGCCAGGGGGCATTCTCAGCTGCCAATTCAGTGGAATCCGTGCTGTGGTGGGAGAGTTCTTTCCTTCGGGACTAGGACCTCTAGTCCCTAAGAACATAGGGTTGTTGTGACAAGAAGCAAAAATGCTGCAAGTGGATCAATAGGAGTAATAGTGAGTGGTGCCACTCCAGTTTTCACCCCTTGGTTCCTGAACCCATGAATCTTGGCAATTGGAGACACAGCACCATATATTGACCACTGGTTTAACGCGTACACAGCTTCCTGGAGAACACTGCCCCAGCCTCGCAAGTTGTTGCCACATAGTTTGCATCACAGTTGTGTCTTCAGTAGCCCATTCCATCATTCTATCAAGCCAGCTGCTTCAGGATGATGAGGAACAAGATATGACCAGTGGATTCCATGGACACAGGCCCATTGCTGCACTGAATTTGCTGTAAAGTGAGTTCCTTGATCTGAAGCAATGCTATGTGGGATGCCATGCTGGTGGATGAGGTATTCCGTAAGTCCACGAATGGTGGTTTGGGCAGAAGCATTGTGTGCAGGGAAGGCAAATCCATATCTAGAATATATGTTTATTCCAGTCAGAACAAAGCGCTGCCCCCTCCAGGATGGGAATGGTCCTATATAATCAACTCGCCACCAAGTTGCCAGTTGATCTCCCTGAGGAATGGTTCCATACCTTGGACTTAACATCGGTTCCTGCTGCTGGCAAATAGGGCACTCAGCAGTGGCTGTGGCCAAGTCAGCCTTGGTGAGTGGAAGTCCATGTTGCTGTGCCCATGCATAACCTCCATCCCTGCCACAATGTCCACTTTGTTCATGTGCCCATTGGGCAATAACAGGAGTGACGGAGGGAAGAGGAGGGCCAGTCTTCACAGTGCATGTCATCTTATCAACTTGATTGTTAAAGCCCTCCTCTTCAGAGGTAACCCTTTGATGAGTATTCACATGAGACACAATTACATTTACTTTCTTAGCCCGTTCAGAGAGATCCATCCACTTACCCCTTCCCCATACCTCCTTGTCACCAATCTTTCAATCACGTTCCTTCCAAGTCCCTGACCATCCAGCCAAGCCATTAGCCACAGCCCATGAATCAGTATACAGTCTCACATCTGGCCACTTTTCCTTGTAGGCAAACTGAACGACCAGGTGCACTGCTTGAAGTTCTGCCCACTGGGAGGATTTTCCCTTCACTACTATCTTTCAGGGAGATCCCAGAAAGGGGCTGTAGCGCTGCTACTATCCACTTACGAGTGGCACCTGCATATCGTGCAGAGCCATCTGTGAAACAAGCATGACTTTTCTGTTCTTTAGTCAAATTATTTTAAGGTACTCCCCAGGAGGCCATAGGTGCAGATTTGGAAACAGAAGGTAATGTGACTGGAGTGGGGATTGTGGGCATTTGGGCCACTTCTTCATGCAGCTTACTTATACCTTCAGGTCCTGCTCTAGCCCGATCTCATATGTACCACTTCCATTTAATAATGGAGTGTTGCTGCACATGCCCAACTTTATGACTCTGTGGGTCAGACAATACCCAGTTCATGATTGGTAGTTTAGACCTCATGGTGACTTGGTGGCCCAAGGTGAGGCATTCAGTCTCCACCAAAGCCCAGTAACAGGCCAACAGCTGTTTTCATAAGGGGGAGTAGTTGTCTGCAGAAGATGGCAGGACTTTACTCCAAAATCCCAATGGTCTATGCTGTGATTCACCAACAGGGGTCTGCCAAAGACTCCGCACTGCATCTTTATCAACAACTGACACTTCTAGCACCATTGGGTCAGCTGGAGCATATGGTCCCAATGGCAAAGCAGCTTGCACGGCAGCCCGAACCTGTTGCAGAACCTTTTCTTGTTCCAGGCCCCACTCAAAATTGGAGGCCTTTCGTGCCACCTGATAAATAGGTTGAAGTAGAACACCCAAGTGAGGGATATGTTGCCTCCAAAATCCGAAAAGGCCCACTAGGCGTTGTGCCTCCTGTTTTGTTGTTGGGGGAGCCAGATGCAATAGCTTGTCCTTCACTTTAGCGGGAATATCTCGACATGCTCCACACCACTGGACTCCTAGAAATTTTCCGGAGGTGGAGGGTGCTTGAATCTTTGTTGGGTTAATTTCCTAACCTCTTGTACGCAGACACTGTATTAATGAATCTACAGTCTTTGATACATCCTCCTTAGTGGATCCAATCAGCATAATGTCATCAATATAATGGACTAGTGTGACATTTTGTGGAATAGACAGGCGATCGAGGTCCCTTTGGACTAAATTATGGCACAGGGCAGAAGAGTTGATGTACCCTTGGCGGAGAGTTGTGAAAGTATCCTGTTGCTCCTGCCAGCTGAAGGCAAAATGCTTTTGGTGATCCTTTGAAATTGATATCGAGAAGGCATTGGCCAGATCAATAGCTGTATACCAAGTACCAGAAGTATTGATTTGCTCAAGCAATGAGACCACATCTGGAACTGCAGCTGCAATTGGAGTCACCACCTGGTTAAGCTTACGATAATCCACTGTCATTCTCCAGGATCCATCTGTCTTCTTTACAGGCCTAATAGGTGAGTTAAAGGGAGATGTGGTAGGAATCACCACCCCCGCATCTTTCAAGTCTTTGATGGTGGCACTGATCTCTGCAATCCCTCCAGGAATGAGGTATTGCTTTTGGTTTACTATTTTCCTAGGCAATGGCAATTCTAATGGTTTCCATTTGGCCTTTCCCACTATGATAGCCCTTATTCCACATTTCAGGGATCCAATGTGGGGGTTCTACCACTTACTAAGTATGTCTATTCCAATGATGCATTCTGGAACTGAGGAAATAACCAAAGGATGGGTTCGGGGACCTACTGGACACACAGTGAGGCATACTTGCTCCATTAATAACTTGGCCTCCATAAGTCCCCACTCTGACTGGCAGGCCGTCGAAACACTTTGGGTCCCCTGGAATTAGTGTTAGTTCAGAGCCAGTGGCCAGTAATCCCTGAAAAGTTTGATTTTCCTTTTCCCAAATGAATAGTCACTCTTGTGAAATGCCGCAGGTGCCTTTTGGGAAGGCTAGAGGAAAGACTAACAGCATAAACCTTCGGTGATGTGGCAGAGTCCTTCTTCCAAGGGACTCGGCCTTCGCCTCATTCAAGTGGTTGTGTGTCTGTAAACTGGCTCAGGTCTGGGAATTGGTTGAGTGATCCTGACTGCCTATTCCTCTGTTCACCTGATCCAGCATTCTTCTGCCTGTATAGGTCACATAAATATTTAGTAGGTTTCCCATCTATTTCACTCCTAGGGACATCATGACTAAGTATCTCTGTTGATTCACTGCTGACACTTGCCCTCTGTTACCTACTATGGAGTCCAATCAGCCCCATCATGGGCAAATGTCGGAGTTCACTTAAGGCAGTCCCACAGATAATCCTGGTGCACACAACAAAGCAATTATAGGAGTTTTCAAAGATGCTGGGGCCCACCTCACAGACTTATTTGTTATGGTTATAGTGAAGAATATGTCTTCAGGACACACCCCCTTTTGGGGTCTATGGGAGTATCCTGATAGATCCATTCCACCATACCAATTTCCCTCAGCTTTCGGATGCCTTCTTCTACAGTGTACCTAGGTAGGTCAGGCACCTCAAGTTGGTCTAATCTAGGCCTTCTGGCAGCCCATGCCTCAGTGAACCAGCCAAATAAGGAGTTGGTTCCTCTCTTAGCCTCCCTCGCTGAGACATTGAAAGAAGAGTCTGTGCTTAGGAGTCCCATATCCAGAAACTCAAACTGATCTAATATTACATTTCTTGCACCAGTATCCCACACCTTCAGTAACCATTCCCAGGGATACTCCCCAGGATTTTGCTTGTATGTATTTGAAAGCTCAAGCAGTTCTTTGTGAGTACAGCATACTTCTTGAGTAATCACCTAGGCCTCACCCTTAGGAGCTTTCCTTGCCTTAATTTTAGTTAGAGGTCTAGCAGAAACTATCAATGGTGAGGGTGTTTCCTGGGTGTTCTCAGCGCTATCTTGTAAGTCATTTCCCTCAGGCAATGGTAGAGATGCAGCCCCACCTGGCGTGTCTCCATGAGTAGGTTGGTTGATCTGCTCAGGTGTGGGTTGCTTTGTTGATAGTAGACTACTATCTTCAGTTGGGAGGGGCAGATCTACTGACTGGGCTGGTTCACTTGTTTCTAATGGTGGCATAATATCCCCCTCTTCTGGATCATCAGCCCATAAATTCCCATCCCATGTTTCAGGCTCCCAATTTTTTCCTATCAATGCCCTCATTTTGGCTTCGGACACGCTCTAGATCTGCCATTCAGATGACATTGTAATTCAGCCACTCACATAATGAGACTTTGTACCTGGTTCTCAGCAAAATTGGCTCTTTTACTATAGGCAAGAAGGGTTTCCTTTGTAGCACAGGCCGATGCCTTCAAGTCCATGCGTTGGTACTTAAGGCGTGCTTCTGAGGCTCTGAGGCAATCCCTCTCAATCACATAGTCCATTGTAAAGAGGACGAGCCAACCAGCTTCCTTATACTAGGGATCTTGACAAAACTGCTGGAATATATTAGACATATGTTCTCCCAGAGCCTCTCTTGTAACCAGCACCCCATCCATCGGTGCTTCTACTTTAGTTATTAGCTTTGCTATTTCACACCATGGACTAGTAGGATTGGCAAAATTACCCATGGCTTTAGGTGTAGAATTAGCATCACCAGTGCTCTTAAGACTAATCAGATTGGAGAACCAATCAAAGAGATCCATGTTTATGATTTTATTTCTCTAGAAGCACTCCTGGTACCACTTGTGTCAGGAAGGGTTCTCTTAGATAAATAAAAATCAGGACACTAGTAATTCTTTTTATATATTTATATATAGAGAAAGGTATATAAGATAAGAAAGAAATAGTTAACTATCTATAAAGCAGTACAGATTTCTCCGTGCAACTCACTTGTGTGAGGCAACTAGGAGACTGGCAGTCCTTCAAATCTTGAGGGCCGCTAAGTAGTCCTCTGTAGAGGCTATCTGGTCACAGGCAGCAAACAGCAAAGCAGGTCACCAACAGTCAGCCAGATAATAGAGTCCAACAGTCCCCAGCTCAAGAGATGTATATCCCAGGAGCGTGGCAAAGTAGGGCTTGAAGGATCATCAACTCACAGCAACACAGTCCATAACTAGATGTCCCACAGGTAGTGTTGCTTGGAGGTTGAGGCACAGGATGAACAAGGTGGCTCTCTGGTCCGAAATCCGGAAGCAAGAGAGCAGTGGGACTCGCTGAGCCCTTCCTATCACTGCCCTTCAATTCATCCCGTGTGTTCATTGGCTGTGCTGTAACAACAGACCCACCAATCTTCTGTGGCCATGTTGGCATAACAAACCTACCCGTCACAGTGACCATTTCATAATTTATGAATTTAACCTATGAAAATATGTGAGGTAATTACTATAGGTGAGTAGCGTAAACTCAATTGTAAACTCAATTGTAAGTAGTCTAAACTCAATTGTAATACACTTACTGTGGTATCTTTGTATTGCTGAGATGCTGGAAGCTATACTACCAGTATTGCAAATACTAGCAAATTCATCCCTGTGGCACAGCTATCAGTGAAACTTGCAGACTAATTAACAGGAAAAAGGAATGCAGCGTCCACTTCTGAGGGATTAGTCACTGAAAATATTATGACTAGGCATAGAACCCTGTCTGATGGAGCATCAGAAGGTGAGACTCTCAAATTAAGTTGAACAAGAGCTGCCTCCTCAAAGCGGCCGAAAGCCAGCCTCCCTGGCCTGGAGTCCAGGCTGACTCACAGTGATCCTTAAGGATGGGGTAGAGGTGCCCAGGTGAGTTCCCAGACTGTAACGCTTTACAGAAGGAGAAAGCCCCATGTGTCTTCTTTGGAAGGGTTGGAAGTTTGAGCTTTAGACTTTGCTGCCAGCAGCCCAAATGGATACCAAAACTCACCCTCAAAGTAGAGTCAACTTTAATGTCATGGAAGAAGCAGCACTTTCAGGATGCTAATGGAGTATTTGCTGATGGTGAAAAATTCAAAATGAGAAGAAACAGCAGTAAACATTCATTGTAATTGGAATGTGGAGTGTATGAAATATGATGTTAGGAAAACTGGAAGTTATGAAAACTGAAATGGAACATATAAAGATAAATATCACACATATAGGGAACTAAAATGAGTACATATTGAAAATTTTGAATGTATTCCACTTATAGGACCTTACAAAACCTGGGAGAACACATCCATAGAATTTCCAGAATTGTAATCTTAATGGAAACAGACTGTGATAGGTAGGTTTGTTGTGCCCACCTGGTCAATAAACACATGTGAGATTAATTGAAGGTCAGAGAAATAAATGCCTCGGTGAGCCTCACCTTTCTCTCTCTTGCTCTTAGATCATCAGACCAGCCAGCTGTCTTGCTTGTCCTGTGCCTTGATTTGCAAGCTACACTATCCATGGGACGCCTAATCTGTGGACTATGTTGCTCTAAATTGAGGTTCCTTGAAGCTGTGCTTCGCCACACTCCTGGAATATACATCTCTTGAGCTGGGGACTCTCAGACCCCGTCATCTGGCTGACTGTTTGTGGGTGACCTGTCTTGCTGTTTGCTGCCTGTGGCCAGATAGACTAAATTAATTGCTCTACAGAGGACTACCTGACAGCTCTCAAGACTCGAAGGACTGCCAGTGTACTAGCTATCTCCTGCAAGTGAGTTGCTCTGAGCCAATTCTACTGCTTTATGCTACTATTTTCTTATGTTAGATATTTTTTCTGTCTATATAAATAGAAAATTATTATTATGTCCCGGTTTAGTTTCTCTGGAGAAACACAGAGACTGACACATCTTCCTCCTGCACAGAGGTTGATGGGTTTCAACTTAGGTTCATGCACTGTAACTTTTCACAAGCAAGCCATGCACCAATACTCCTCCGAGCATTATCAGGAAGAAAGTTTCATCAAATGAGTGGACTAGACTTAGGCCATCACCCATCATATATATATATATATATATATATATATATATATATATATATATCTGCATGTGGCTTCAACAATGATGCTTAGATAACACTAGATATAGACTGTCAGGAAATCTTTACATGATTATAAGTATCTGAATACAGTGAACCTAGGATGGTTCACAGATTGGTCTGCAACTACAAGGTCAGTAGTTCTAGACCACTAGCTTCTCCTTGAGTGAAAGATGAGGACATTTCCTCCTATAGAAAGCTATGCCCTCAGAAACCACATGAGGGAGTTTGAGTCTCTTCTCAGAGGGCATCTTTGAGTTGGAATCGACAGGATGGTAGCAAGTTTTATTTTTTGGTTTGGATCTAAAACAAAGCAATGAAATGTTTGAAGCTTTTAAAAATATTTGCTACATTGACATTGGTGGTTTTAAGATTTGTATAATTATTGGTTTCAGTTTATTAGTTTGTCATTTTGAATATTTTCTACTTTTTATTTATTTTTTTCTTGCCATTTACTTATATATTTATTTGGCATTAGCTGAAAGCTTTTCTAAAGAGATATTTGGAATTTTCTTGATTATATAAGTAATATGCATCGTTTTTCTATTCACTCTGTTCAGGATGGAACTAGGTTCTCACACATCTATGTTGTTAGTGGGTCTGATTGAGATGAGTCTGACTCATGCTGATTCTAGCCTGAACCATGTTCACAATTGTTCTTTTTTTGCAGTCCATACATCAATCCATATTGCTGAGGACCTTTCTCTTTGTCACTCCCCCTCTACTTTACAAAGCATGGTATCTTCTCCAGGGACTAGTGTCTCCTGAAACTAAGTCCAAAGTATATGAGAGGCAGCCTCGCCATCCTTGCTTCTAAGGATGTATTTGTTTCAAGACACATAATATGAAGCATATAATTTTGAGACAGTATCTTAGTAACTAAATATATAATGTTGAGATAAATAGTTTCAATTATTTATAGCAGAAAAATAATCTAATTCTTTTGAAATTCCCAGTGTATATTTCCCTAAAGAACAAACTGAACTAGGAAGTTGGAAACTTATAAATAAAAATAAGCAAGATTTGATAGCTAAACTTGGTGAATTTTGTCCATGTGAATATTTCTAGTAACTGTAGTAAAATTAAGTTCATGTAAGCAAGTAGACTGTGAAATCATAAGTGGTGGTCAGCAGAGAGTTATGAGAATCAAGATGGGAGAGTTGACAGAGGAAGCACAAAGAGAGCTGGATTTAATAAAAAGTGAAATAAATATGAAGTGACATGAAGCAAATAAACAAGAATGGATAAGGAAGGAAGTTTAGCAAATTTAGCAAATTTTGATCTTACAGTAAATATGAAAGAAAAAATTAATTCTCAATTTTACAAAGCAACGTGTTTTATGGAAAGGAAATCCACAAACCTCTTTTGTGCAGGCAAATTGTGACGTTGAGATGTATTTGGGATTATAGAAAGACATGTTCCTTCAAGGAATAAATTATCAATGAAGTACTTCACTTGTTTCATATATATGTATGTACATTGTACAATGAGGAGACCATGGAAGAGAGAAGAATTGTTTGGTGGGAAATGTAGTAGCTGCTTGTTAAGTCCCACCCCATCTGTTCCAAAGCATAGGGAGCTCTGTCCACAGAAGGAACCATTGCCTCCTCATGACTGTGGTTATAGTTGAGCCCATTGTGAGAGCCGGTGTCAATTCATCTTGTAGAAGGTCTTCCTCTTTTTGTTGCTGCCCCTCTATTTTGCTAAGAATTTTATATATTTTTCTAAGTTCTTGTATTTCCTGGTGGGGTAGTGGTTACACATTGGATTGAGACCGCCATAGTCAGAAGGAAAACTGAGCTTTCCACTCCCAGAAACAGGGAAGGTCTCCCAAACCCAGAGGTGGGTGGTCAAGCCTCCGCATTGCCTCAAGGGCAGAGTGAATAATACTTCCCCATAACATGTCCAAAGCACACTAAATGAAGTCCCCAAATCCTTGTTTCTAAGGAACATTCGATTTGTACTTCTTTTACAGGAGACATTTATTTGTTCTCTTGGCAATACGTGGTACTTTCAAAATTATATATAAGAACCATAATTTAAATGCATCTGTTCTTCTTCAGTATTCCATATTCAATGTCCAACTTTCATGTACATATAGCATCCTTCCTTTTCAACACTTCAAAGTGGACTGGTGCTGCAGATTAAGCAACACAATGGCTCCTTGGATCTTTCCATGAGCATGGACTGCGGATACAAGCAAGGCAAGTCCTTGGAACAGTACATGGAAAACAGGGGTGCATTGAATGCCAACATCATCTTTTCTCCATTTGTCACGATAGGACCTAGTCTACCTTAGCACTTGATGGTCTGTTTCACAGTCAATCTTTAGCCTCACTTTAGCTATTGAGATTGGGCTCCTTCATTGTCTCTTCCCACAGCTATCCTCCTTTTGAATTCTGTGTATTCCAGAAGGATAAATCCATGTTTGTGCATATGTGATGTTTGTGTTGTTGAAAAAATATTTGTGATGAGGAAGTTTTTGGTCTTGCAAAAGTCTATTATGTGACTACAAGCTTCATTTATATCCAAAAGGGCCTATTTTCCAAGTACTCTTCTCATTGTTTCCAACTTTTATGTTCCTTGCATGTTTGACAAAGTTCAGAGAGAAGCTGTTAGTATAATTATTCAATACCTGCATTACTAGTTTTAGTGGTAGAGCATAAAAGTGAATAGTGTTTTTATTGGCTTGTCTACAATTAGATAGTATTCTATCACAGACAGCATCACTCTTCAACATATATCTTGAAGTATCCTTTTTTGGACAAACTTGATCTGTCATTTGTGCCTATGGCAGTCACCTAATCTGGTGCCAATTTGAGGAATAAGAGTGCAGGGGTGGATTCTAGGCTGTCAATAGTCAATGAGACTTTCATAGCCTTCCATGAATTTTGGGAGATCTAGTACATCCTTCTTAGAGGTAGGAGGCACTATTTCTCAATTCTCTCCCTTGGAGACACTTGGCTGACAAAGCTGATTCCCTGTGAGACATCCCTGAGGAGAAGCCACATGGAGCTACCTGGAGGCAGCCAGAAAACTGAACCTAAGAAGGCTACATGGAGATTCCTGCCAGTGCTGTGATGCTTCCAGCACCACTAGATCCAAAGACTTTCTACCCACTGGCTTGTGATCATTCTGCATTTGGCCTCATTGCATGTGTTTTGTAAGTCTGAAGAAGACTTATGGATTGATATTGTCTTTATAGACTAATATCAGACTTATGACCTTGGACTGGCCTGGGTTGGGATGTTTTCTTAAGGTACAATTACCCTTCATATAAAATTCTCTCTTATATACATATCTGTGTTCATGAATTTGTTTCTCTAATCTACCCAGAATAACACACTGGCAGAGTAAATAATATGACTGCCTGATTAAAAATGGCCAATACTAGTCTGTTTCAATTCATTCATGCTTTGGGTATTGATTTCTGTGTTCCATTTCATTTTGACAAGTTCCAATTTCCTAGATTCATAATTTAAACATTCCAAATTCCAACTATTAATACATGCTTGCAACTAATTGTTTTCATTCTGAGTCATTTATCGTCAGCAAATGAAGGCCCCGAATGCTTTCCTCCACACGACACGACTTTTCTCTATCCATGTCAGTCAGTCCACTCTACTTAGAACAAGCAGATATTTCTGTTGTATTTTCACTGCCCCAGACCTGTGGAGCTCACCTTCCAATCCTTACACCTGATGAAGTTCTGCTGGGACTCGTGAGGTATTCCTTTATCTGACAAAGTTCCATTCCTCTTCCTGAGGACTTCTGGAGCTCTCTGTTCCAGAGGAATTAGCCAATGCAATTAACAGAGTACGTGCTATTTATTCCAAGACTAGAAAGTTTAATATATGGTTGCAAAATGTGGTGTGATTGAATCTGATCAGACAGAGCAGATTATGGGAAGCTCTCTGGGTCTTTAAGGACACTAATGATCAGTTTAGTAATGAACCGCAGTTCTAGAGAGTGTGAGGAATGGTGCTGGAAGCAGGTTTCTATGAGGAAGGAAAAGGGAAGCAAATGAGTAATTTTGAGTCAGAAAGGCTTAATAAAATTTATCATAAAAGATCACTTGATGGAAATATGAAGAATGAATGAGATATTGGAATAGTAAATGCAAGGAAATTATTGAAAAGATAATTGAAACCTTACAGGTGAGAAATTAGAAAAGCCTTAACTAGGGCAATGATAATAGAATATGAGATGAAGAGATAAATATTTAAGACACAGAGATAACAGGATTTAGTGATGCTAATTCCTTTATATTTATGGGCTCCAAGTCTGCCCAAGATTTCTTTACCCTCAGGCCATCCGAGTTGCCTGACCCATTTTTCTAGCCTTCCACATTATAATTATTATCTTCTATGTTGATCATAATCTGAGAGAGGGGAAATACTGATGATTTGCATTGTGTGTTAACATGATTTTTGATTGATCAAAATAGTTCTAGTTACTAACATTTATTTTCCATTAAAAAACCAAAAACTGATTATTACGACCAAGCCTGAATTTCTTCCTTGTTGTGGCTTACTTCCTTTGTACAAGGTACAGAAGACAGTTATCAGTCTGGAAATTATCCCCTTACAAACATATTCATATTGAATTTATCAAGCACTCTAATGTCCTATACAGGTGTGCATCTTGCACAGCTTTCAGACACTAGAGACCTTGACATGAGAATCTTGGTCCCCTTCTCTGATGGTTCAGGATTATATCGACTAGTCCCTTCAGAATAGGGGCAAAGCACAACCTGTCAATAGCATCACAGTCAGGTGACCCATCCTTGGTGCCACTTGCTTTCCTATGAGAGAAACTGAGCAGAGTTGCATACTCTTTGACCCTTCATTTTCTACTCGAGCTGAATTTTGCCTCTACTTCCTGGATCTTCTGCTACATCACCTGTCAATCCCAGTAGCTCTCAGTGAACTATCAACCCTGGGTTCATTAGGCCGACATTGGACACCTGCAGCCAACAGCCTGTGAGCCCATGCTGTCTCTGCTTCTTCAATTTGCTTCCTGTGATTAGCTTCCATGAGTCAGAAGATGCCAGATTTGAACTGATCAGGGCTTACCTATTTGTACTAAAGTGTAAGCATTTTGATGTAAGTTTTTATTCCTATAGATAAACAAATAGAAGTGTCACTGTTTATGCATCTCTAAAGATGCCATTCTAACACATCTTCTCATAGAGAAACCAGACATGGTGAATTGGACAAATGTGAAGCACATAATAATAATAACAGCACATAGAAATGTTGACCTGATTTAAATATATATATATATATATATATATATATATATGATGAAGAGTTTAATGGGATTATCTTCAGTTAGAATCTAATAGACAAGGACTGAGCCCCAGTGGCATAAGTGGTTGAGTGAGGTACTGCGGCCCGCAGGCTTGGCGGTTCAAACCCAGCGGCAGCTCTCAGGAGCAGCACTGGGTAGCTCCCACGACCACCAGAGGCAGTCATGGTCCCCAACCCAAAAAAAACAACCAAACAAAGCAGCAACAATAGAATCTAATAGACAAGAGGGGAAAATTGAGCCAATATAAATATGCTGTAGTAAAGGCTAACCTACCATAAGAGACAGGTGCTGCTTTAGTCTGGATTGAGTAGAGAAGCAAATTCAGACACTCATTTGTGTGTAAGAGAGAACTTCATATCAAAGAAGATATTAAGAAAATAGCCAAGTCCAGATCAAGTCCATTAAGTCCAATATTAGCCTATATGTCTGATACCAGTCTATAAATTGTTCTTCAGACTAAAGCAATGCCTGATATCATGCAGAATGCAGGAAGATCACAGTCCAGTGGGTGGAAAATCTTGTGGATCCAGTGGTGGTGGAAGTCTCTCAGAGCTGCCATGGTTCTCCACGTGGCTCCTCCAGTTCCAGGGCTCTGACTCCATCAGTGTAACTCCATCTGGCTTGTCAACAGAAACATCTCATAAGGGAAGTGTGTGTCCCATCTCCAGGAGGAAGACAGGAATTCTCAGAATCCACAAGGGAAGCAATGCCCAAGACAAGTCTCATTTACTATGACTTGGTTGGCAGGATAGACTCCACTGCTTCCCTCAAGTTGGCAATAGTCTGTGCAACTGCCACAGGTGTTCTGTAGGCTTTCACATTGTTTGGTGTTACAGACACTGATTGCAAACTGGGTGATTCAAAGCGCATAGGGGCAGTCTTATACGCAAACTTTTGGTTAAAAGGAAACCATAGTATGTGCTTGCATTGCCCAGGGAATTAACTAGTATGATCCTGTGTTCCAAACAACTTCTCTACTCTGCAGAAAACTTTCAACAGGATAGTTTTTCATATCACTCAATCAGAACAAAGTAAAACCAAGCAATATAAAAAAGCAAAAACTATAAGTGTATCATGGAATATATCTATGTAAAACCAAAGGTATTTAATTAATGATAATAATTTAAAAAATGACATTGACCACTAATAACGAATTACTTTAAATAATTAGTAATTAATAATATCATTAAATTATTCTCATCAATGATAATAATTAGTAGTTAATGTTACTTTTCCTCAGATTTTATCCTTTATTTATTTAAAAAACCATGTTATTGTGAATTAATACATAGTTCAATCATATCAAGCAGTAGTGTAGAATTGCTACCACAATCAGTTTAAAAACATTATTTCCACTCCTGAACTACTTGATATCAGCTGCCTTTTGCTCCTCTCTAGCCTATATCCTCCAGAAATACTTACCTACTACCTGACTCATCAGTCCTGGGTTTCTTATACTGAAAAACAGAAAATATATATGACCAATATTCAAGAGGGTGATCTCCCATGACATCACACATATGAGATAAAGCCCAATCTGAACAAACAGAAAATGTTGAAAACTAGATTCTGCCTCACATGCATCAGCAGGGATAAACTGACAGGGTTTTCCCTTATCAAGCCGGCTTTCTATTGTGACCTTCTGTAGTCATCTTTATAAGGTATTCTGCTTGGTAACCACTATCCTCACAACTCTCTAGTGTGGCTGGAGGGAGCTCACCAAGTGCTTATTGCCTAGCAGCTCTCATAATCATGTTGTGGACTCCACTGTCATCCATAAATTTCTGCAAACCAGAGTCTCACAATTTAGGCTCTGATATGAATCCCGCCTTTCACTTTTGATTATATGATTTCGAATCCTTCATTGTCTGATTTTGTGTGCTTCTTCCATGTGTTCTTAGTTGACATCACACTTATATTGCTGCTTGTTTGGAAACAACCCATTCAGAACCCAGACACTATTGTATCTGCTTGCTGGACACCATCTAATTTCTTCACCACAACTTTCGATTGCACCCATACCGTCTGTGTTCCTCTCCTGATGGTGAGGATCAAGCAGGGCCATGATGTGAGAAATAACTGTTCTCCACTAGAGTTGGGATTTACAATATGCCCCCAAAGTGGTTAATATTATTATTCAAAATATGTTCAAGACACTTTCATCATTAAACATGTAACCAGATATTTGTGAATCCCCTGATACATGCTCAGCATAGTATTAAAATATACAACGAAAAACAAAAATTCAAGCTATTTCACATTTTAAGTCTGCCCATTTGATCAACCATCAAATATTTATTGAGTACTACTTTGTGTCACTGCTGTGAAATGCATCCTATAAATCCTATAGGATATTTTTTTCCATTGTTCAAAGTCCATATAATTAGTCTTAGCATTTTCTGCTAAGGTCAGATCATGTTTTTATACCCAAAGAAGTTCATGCACTTCTTTGGGTAAGTTAATATTTACTGGTATTATTTCATAAGCAGCTCTGATTCTATGTCAGCCCATTAATATGTTATCTCCCTATCCCTCCTCTGAACTTACCTTCACATCTAAATCACCTGAAAAAAAATAAACAATATTTCCAAATTTCTAGGAGTTTGGACATTGCTCACTTGATTTAGAGCACAAATTGAAATTATTACCCTCAGTGAGACGAAGATATGGGAGAATTTACTTAAATTTAACATGAATGCTGACATCCTTTGCTTTGCTATCTACTGCAATGCTATCTACATTAAAGGGCAGTTATTCAACCAAGTGATTATGTTCACCTCTGTATTTGTTGTCTACCAACTTAAACACAATTCTAGAAATACTGGCTATAAAGATTTTGCTGTTATTGTTGTTAGAAACCTTTCAGGTTGCAAATTCAGAGTAACCTTAAACACAACAAAACGGACACATTGCCATACCCTTCATCATCTTCATGATCATTGCTACACTTTAGTCCATTGTTACAGACACTGTGTCAATCAATGTCATTGAGGCAGTCTTTTACACTGACCTTTAATTAGCCCAGCATGATATGCTTCTCATGAGAGTTGTCCTCATACCTAAAAATCAGGAGATAAACCCTGGTCATCGTCCTTAAATCTAAGGGGTATTCTGACTGTACATCTTTTAAGCTCTGTTTGCTCTTTTATTTTTCCATAGGAGATTCAAGATTATTTGCCACATGATCAATCAAAGGCTTAGACTCTTCTTCAGTCTTCCTTATTCATTATCATCTGCCTATATTACTATTAGGTACCAGTGAGCAGCCAGCGTACAATAGAATGAAGTAATGCCTTGTCCTGTATTATGTCATCCTTGCAATTATTCTTTTGCTTGAGCTCATTTTTACAACCACTGTGTCAGACCATCTTCCTGAGACTATTCCTCTCTTTTGCCGCCACCCTCCTTTACCTCGTGTGATATCCTTCTCCCACAATGTGTCTATGGGTAAGATGGAATATCATCATCCTTTATTTTAGGAGCATTCTCTCTATTCTTTCTCCAAGACAGATTTACTTGTTTCTTTAAAAGTCCATGGTGTTTTCAATATTCTTCTCCAGCACCAAAATTCAAATGCATCACTATCATGGCTTGGCTCAGTTGCATGTTAGTTTTCAACTTGTCATCTTTGCCTTTTTAACACATTAAGGTGTGTTTTGCATCAGATGTATCCAATACGAACCATTTGATTTTTTTTTTACTGCTGTTCCTATGAGCTTGGGTTTTGGGTCCAAGTACAATGAAATCATTGAAATCCTTGACCCTCAATATGAGAATCAATTAAAATGATAATTGTTACAAGAGTCCTATTATATACATGTCCAAATTTATTCCAAATGCAACTCATTTAAGCATGCCTCTGCCATCAATGGATGGCTGCCAGCATCAGTAATATACTTATCTTAATCTAATTAGGGTGCTTTCAAATAAAAGGCCCAGTCAAAGCAATGGCTTCTTTAGGGATAGCTTTGGCCAGTGAAATTAAGGCAGAGAGAGTCGCTCAGAAATTATGGTGACTGATTTCTGGAGATTGTTTTGAAAGGCACAGGGTTATGAGAAGGGTTCATTATAAGAAAAGGTTTTGAATAATGAAACTCTATTGATTCGAACCAGAGTTTTTCTCTTTTCATCACAACAATGCAACTGGTTAGTCTCTGTTTAGCTCCGGATAGCCTGAGCTGTTCTTCAGGAACTTTGTTAGGAAACCATAGCTCATTTTTCTAGTCTGGGTAGACTAGAGAAACACATTCACGTGTATATAAGGAAGAGATTTATATACAAGAGCAATTGAATATTGAGAAGACATTCCAGTCCAGTCTAGATCAAGTCCATAAGTTAGTCCACATGTCTGATACCAATCTATAAAGTCATCTTCAAATTAAAAATTTTGCAAGCCATGATGCTGAATGCAGGAGGATTACAGGCCAGTGAGTTGGAAGTCTTGTGGATCCAGTGCCTCTGTAAGCATCTCAGTGCTAACAGGGGTCTCTATGTGGCTCCTCCAGTTTCCGTGGTTGCATTAGGGTAGGTCCATGAGCCTTTTATTCAGGTATGTTTCAAAGGAAGTGAGCAGAGAGAGTCTCTCCCAACTCACAGGAAGAATATACAGGAGTTCCCATGGTTCTCAAGAGAAGGCCATGCCTATCCAGAGGCCTCATTGGCTATGATCTGACTATCAGACTAGACAGACTCCGCCCCTTCACTCTTAATCCTTTCAAGTCCCAAATTGACACAAGATTATGTAACTACCATACTCATCATATAAGATTCTCTGATATTTCCTGTTACAATTTTTATTTCAAAAATGCAAATAACGCTTAAAAGGAATAAAATTCAAATGTCTTAAGCCTGCCCAAACTGCTTTTTGAATTGGTATACGTGAAAGAGATCAGAAATCTTTAGTTGAGAGGTGGAGAGATGTCCTTCTCAAGGGTTTGGTTCCTCTCGATATCATATCCTAAGAAATACCATCTTCATTAAAGTATAGACTTTGTTGAAGGATATGTTGAGAAAAGTGGCACAAGATATTAGATAATTTCATTTAATTAGCAAGGCAAGTAAACACATCTTTGATGACCAAATGAAGAAAGTCAAGTGTCACTGTAGTCAAGTGGGGAGAGACTAAGCCCATGACAAGGGGTTTAACAGAAGGCAGAGGGAGGAGTATACAGAGATTGAAAGATTTATTAAGTGGTAACATAGAAAAACCTGCCCCATAACATGTGGTGGATATTACCTATTCCCAAATTCTAGGTTTAAATGTCTAACAGGAGGCATCTCATCATGCACAGGATTTTAAAGGTCTGGTGAATCTAAGATGGCATGTCAGATGGCAGGCTATGCAGGTAGAGGAATCCTAGGTTGCAGCTAAGATGATAGGTTCTGACTCAGAGGTTGCAGACCCTAAAGACTCTTAGGCTTAGTAGGCAACACATGAAATCAGCCACTGGACCACAGGTTCTGAAGGTGAGATGAAAGCAAGGAGATTCAGCAGCCAGATTCAAAAATGTAAGCAAACAAGCTTTGCCGGAATGTGCGTGTGTGTGTGTGTGTGTGTGTGTGTGTACCTAAACTCCTAGAAAAATTCCGTTTCACCCAGCTGTTCACAGATAATCCTCTCATGGAGATTATATCCTATTACATTCCATCATGGAGATGACTGCCTCAGAACAGCCAGATCATTGAGAATCATGATCCAAGCAAGTTGACACACAGCCCTCTACATCCCCATTTCCTTTCCTTTCTCTGTTCTTCTCTTGCTTGCTTTCCATTTTGATCATCAATCTGACCCATTGCTTCTTACAGCAATTCTTCATTCCTGGGAGTAGAGGATATAGGTGACAAGGAATATTAACTAAATAAAAATGCTTCCAAAGACTAGAAATAACAAATATGACACATGTTACATAGACAACAATATTATGTCATTAAAAAGGCATAAAACAGAATGCAGACTTTATACATACCCAAATAAAAAAAGCAATATATTATAGGACACAAAAGAATACCTTAGTAACAGTTAGTCCAGCATAAATTAATTTCAAATTGGTTGAAATCTGTGAGTCTAATTTTAGACAACAAAGAAAAAAGAAATAGGGTCCCTAGTACATACCCGCCAACACCTTAATGTTTATTTGTTGAACTCATCATAGCTTGTTTCATTGTGTTTGCATTCTCCCTTTAATCTAAGCTTAGCATAATTAAAACATCATTTCTGAATAATCTCAAATACATTGTTTTTAATATAGTATTTTTGACAAATACATGGTGTTGTCTAGTATTCTGACAATAACCCAATAGAACATATAGTGCCCATGTCCACTTTCCTTGTACAAAATTTATTGGTTAAATTCTTTCCCACTGACAATATATGCAGCCAGTAGAAAGAAATCTGCATAAATATTTCAAAGGTAAGACCCAGATGTATGTCCAAAATTATTGTTTTCAATGGTCTTGCATAGGTGTTAGGAGTCTTCAGTAAGATGAAGTACACTGACTTCTCTATGCCTGCAATTTGGAAGAGAGCTATTTGGTCAATTGACCGAAAAAGATCCATTCTTCTACTCATTCCAAAAGAAAGGGACCAAAAAGAAGGCTCATATTCTAGAACAATATCATGAATGTGACAAGCAATAGGATTTTGTAGAAAATCACCCAACAACAGTTGAAGCAATGCATTCACAGGGAACTGCTGCCAATTCAGAAGACTTGAAAAAGGGATATCATTGCTGATGTCAAGTAAATCTTGGCTGAAAGCACAGAATAGGAGACAGATATTTACTTGTGTTCTATTGACTCTGCCAAGACATTTCACTGTCTGGGCCCTTAAAAAAGATGGATAAGTTTGAGAAGAATAGGAATCCTAGAACACTACAGTGTGTTCCTACAGATCCTCTACATGGATCAAGAGGCATTTGTGTGAATAGAGAAAGGGATTGTTGTAGGGTCTAAATTAGGAAAGATGTGCTTCTAGGTAACATTCCCTCCACATTAGTTAATAAATCTGTATGCTGAGCAAATAATTAGAGTGTTAAAAACTAGAAATGTCACTTCAAGGACTCAGGTGCACTTGATCCAAGCCAGCATGTTTTCAATGGCCTCATAGCACATGGAAATTAGACCATGAAGAAGGGAGACAATAAAAGAATCAATGTATTAAACTTTGGTGTCTTTGAAAGGAAATACCATTCACTGCCAAAGAAACACCACGTCTATCTTGGAAGAATTACAGTCAGAATGTTGCTTAGTGGTAAGGATAGTGAGCTCTAATTTCATGTGCTTTGGATCTGGTGCTCAGAGAGATAAGTCTTAAGAGAAAGATATTGTGTTTGGTAAAGTAAGGGGACGATGGAGAAAGAAAGACATGCAACAAGATGGACTGACCCAGTGGCTACCTAGATGGGCTCAAACATAAGAAAATTGTGAAAATGGAACAGGATTAAGCAATCCAGACATACTGGAAACATAACATGAATGAAAACACACTTTTCCAACAAAGAATTGAAAGCAAAAAATTAATCAGTCATGAAAGATTTTAGAACAGCGGTTCTCAAGCTGTGGATTGTAAGTTCTTTGGGGGTCAAAAAACCCTTTCACAGG